>JASANE010027559.1:0-68221 GCA_030248225.1 Trileptium ribeirensis
ACTTGTGTGCACCTACGTGAGTAGAGGCGGAGATACGTTCATCACAGTGGAAGCAAAATATTTGCGAATTAGGTAAATCGTGATCATATTATAACGTGAGACAGACGTACATCCAAAAGAAGAATTTAGACAGTTCTTACTTAAGCAGTAGTCTAAATTTGGGTTGGTCTTTGCTTCTTAATCTTGAACGAACTATTGCTCCGACCGCGCATTGCACCTAGATCGCTCCGGTGCAAGTGTTGTGCGCTATTAGGAGCTGTTGCTAGGTTCCTTACGGGACCTCACCACGCGAACGAGTAACACTGCATGTACAAATGCACGCCGAACGGCAATTGACGAGCCATGCAATGTACGCTGTAACAAATGTGTCAATATGCGAACGGGTAATCACGTGATTGACTAATTTTTGATTAACAGTTTAACGTCTGAATTTGTTTGTGTATAGTGCAATGGTTGACAAACGTAAGTCGTTGCCATAGATTGAAAAGCTTTGCTTTCGTGCAAGCGATGCACGCAAACCACTGCGTGATCTAGGAGTTGTTGCTCGGTTCCTTATGGCATACCGAGCAAGTAACAGCATACTTGCAAACAGACTGTAACGAAAAAGCTCAGCCAATCGGACTTAAAGTATGAGCAAATTTCAGTTTCCGCACTTTTGGGGATACCAGATCGACGTCACGAAAAACATCAACTCTGATGGTGAATTAAAAGTTCAGAACAAACTCAAAATCGTTTCTCAACCTGGTCTCTTGCCTCTAAATATAAGAGAAGTGCGGTAGATAAGCTATTTGACCCTTTATCCTGGCTAGATTATAACCGAAATTCGCCAAGCAAATACATTGCAGATGAAGGTACAACGAACAACTCAACAAATTATATTTCGGGCCGATTTTGGTTGATTGAAGCATCTCCTAAACGCCATTAATATAAAAAACCCTATTGTGTAAAAATGATTTGCAGTCGGGGGCGCAGTACACGGTCTGGGAGGAGGCCACCCTTACTTTTGCGAAAATGGGGTCGCTGTGAGGCGGCCTCCCCAATTTCGGAGTAGCGCCCCCTCTTTTGAGTAACGTACTGCGCCTTGTTTACAGTTGTAGCTTAGAATAATTATTTAGAACAGACATTTATGATAAAGTTATGCGAGACGATGTGTGCAGAAAAAGACAATAACAGTCTTCACGACATTGGTAGCACTCAAGGTTTGAAACAGCGATTAATTTTTAATCTCCACTGCATCGCATACGGCATTGGTTATAAAGTTTTTTGTGTACAGAATTACAAATGGGTTTTCATTGGTCATAGGTTGGACCTTGTATAAATAATAAATATTGGAGCCGCTTTCATGAGCAGACAGCAACTTATTACAATGTCACAAAAAGAAGCTTTTGTTGCTTATACCTCTATTTCTAAAAATCCGCTTGAGTAACATGCTTCGACACTCAAAAATTCCGAGTCTAAATTTGAATCTACTGCACTGTCCGTTGCCGTCTCAGAAAAAAAGTTAAATTTTAGCTTAGCCTGCTCTAAAAATTATTTGCCCGCTAAGTGAGCCCAACATATGCTCAGGATGAGTCAGCTATGAGTAATTCTGAGTGAGATATGACTCAGCCTGAGCCCAATTGGACTCGTTTGCTAAGTCGCAAGACGACTGACTCAATGAGTCGTAGTTGACTCAGCCTTATACAGTGCACTGTTGTAATATGTTTAACATAAACTATTATAACCTTTTGGATTTAGTGCCTTAATAATTATGTGCACATAACATTTTGAATTTAGGTACATTATTCACATTATTCGTGTTGCTCGACAACATCGTGTGTCGCTATCAAGCCAGCAAAATTCAGAGCATAAAACAACTCATATGATGGTAACCGTAATCATAATATTCTTGATTTGCAACACACCACCGCTAGTGTTAAATCTTCTTGAAATTGCAATCCCACCCGAATCTCTAGCGACCTACCAATGGTTCTATATTTTAATTGATATCTGTAATACACTTGTCATCGCAAATTCGGCAACAAACTTCATAGTGTATCTGATATTTTCTGCACGCTATCGATTCCTAGCATGCGCCTGCCTTGGGCGATTTATACAGTTGAAAACCCTGGATAGTATGCAGACAAAACCGTTCAATTCTGTTGTAGTTACGACCCACAAATATAGCGAAATGAACAAGATTCCTGCCGCATCAAATCATAGCACCAAGTTAACTACAATATCTAATCAAAACATTGCTCTTACCTCGTCCGGGTACAGAACTATAACCGCGTCCGATGCTCTTACGACACTAAGAAGTTGTAGTACCCGGAGCAATAAACCGCATAATTATTTATGCCGCAGACAACGGGCAATAAATAGCACAACAATGGTAAGCGCGTTCGATACCAACGTAAACAACCACAGCACCAGCAGCAGCTCGCTTCCATATAAATTGAGGCGGTATTTCGTGTTCGGGGAACGTCTGCGATGTTTCTGGGGCGGTAATTCAATTTCAGATGAAGACAGTGTTTACAAAAAAGTTTCGAAAGCTAGTACAGAGTCTGTGAACGGAGAAAAATTTGAAATGATCAAAAGCGATGCCAAAATGGCTTTACTCAGCGATATAGCGATCGAAGGTAGAGATTGGGATTTGAATGACATTTCTACTTTGTGTACGTCACCGAGCGCCACAGTTTTGAAACCAATTAACAAACATGAAATGTCTTTGGGAATTCCGTTCGAAAGCAGATACGGAGATCAAAACGATATTGCTTTTGTCGATGCTGAACCAGCTGCAACTGTAAGCAGTAATGACTTGGTAGCGAATACCGACAGCGGCTACATATATCGAAATATTGCTGTTTGGGAATTAGGACATAAATACGATGCTAATAGTTATGAAGAGTTGGGTTCTGAATCAGATATCAGTCGGCAAATGTATAAAGAACCAGTCGCTGCAATACGGTCGTTGGTTTCAACCTGCCAAATTGATACTAGAATGTAAAATTCTATTGGACTACCTTTGTTTGAATGTTAATCCAAATGGCTGGCTTGTGAGGCAGTCCTGAAAATATAAATCCATACATGCTCATGGGAGACATGTGGAACTATCCCCCTGGGCACGCTGAAAATTTTTGATAAAAGTAGCTGCGAAACTGATATAAAATTGCGAGAAATAGCCACAAATCGGAGAAAAAGTGCTAAAGAGTGGGAGAAAATTGGCAAAAATTCGAAAAATTTGAGTCCCAAATATTTCGAAAATTTATCCCCTCTAACGATTTCCCCCTCCGCCCCATCGGTAGTCCGAAAGCGTTCCCGAGAAGCACCCGCTATTCCCCTGGGACCTCGGATCGTGAGCAGGTATGATAAATACATAACTGGCTCTGCTTATTTGTAAACAGTGCGTTGCAAAATCTTCCTGTTATAGAGAAACAGACGTGCCAAATGCGGGTCAATTTTTTGTAATTGCTATAAAGCCATTTTACTGCAAAAGCTAAGTAACTATTAAACAAAATCTTACTAAACTTAGAGAGCGACTACTACTGATATTGATAGCTGGTAGTTCAAAAATTCAGACCTGTAGGTATCGTATTACTGATCTTACACGACTAGTCAAGAACAAGAATATCCAGTCATGACTCAGTTTATGAGCGCGGTAAATAATTTGCATCAGTGGGTTCTTAAAGTGAGTCCAGGTTATTCCAATATTAATTTTAGCCCACAATGTAGTCAATGGAAGACAAATGTGTGAGGCTAATATGTAGAACGTTTTCAAAATATATATTTTACGCGATATCTGCACCAAAAAATTTATTCTGTATGTAAGTAATGTTCAAAACATCCAGCAATATCTGGGCTGAGTATATTGTTGCACTTTAGACAGAACACCTAAAACTTAACAGGTTCCCGAGAATTATACAAATGCATTTTTCCATATATTAAACCGGAGCCTTGTTGATAGAAGTCTTAAAAATTCACCAAAACGAAGAGTGTATAGGGGACGATAAAAGTGTGTATGTAACATAACATTATGTTGCTTAAGAAATTTGTTACATAAATTGATTGATTAAAATGACAAATCACCGCGTTGAACATAAAAATTCCGCCATTTAATAACACAGATACATGAAATATTACATATTTGGGAAAATAATATCATTTCCGGTAAATCGGTGTAAACTACTTGACAAAACCTATATGTTTAAACTCTAAAGGTCGCCAAAAATTTACTTTTTGGCGAAACATTTCTCAATTTGATGCGAAAGCCCGTTGATCCGAAAGTATAATACAACAAATGAAACAGTTCGCGTACAACGGTCGAAACAAATGTAGTCGGCCAATAAAAAATAGTCTACTGACATGCTATGGACACCGATCGAAATATGAAATTGATTATGTAGAGCTGGCCGACTATGGGGTACTCACAAGTGGTCCGCGCCATAATAAGCATGGACTATGCCTTAGGGCAGGACGTTAGTATATCATTAGTAAAACGAACAGCTTAGAGCGCAGGATTCGCGTGGCGATACCCCCGACTTAGAGTTGGGTTTAGCATACGGATAAAGCTTAAGCTTAGTATATGCAGAACGGCATACCAAGTATTTCAATTTCTGCCCTAAACCTTAGATTGGCCATAATTATTAAAGAAACAAATTCTTAGATTTACATGTTGTATTATTTGCGTAAGTTTACATGACAGAAAAACGGCCCCAAAAAATTTCATGCGATGAATTTTTAGGACTCTGAGTTTATGCGCGACACAACTTAATATGATCATCCTATTTTTTCCTAGTCAGTCGAAATATACTATTTTCCGTTAGAAAACAAGTTTGATGTTGTTCTAAAATTTTACCGGATTCAACAGCTTTGTCCGCCATCAATAAAACTATATAGATGGAAAAATTTTACCCAAATGTCATCACCTGATTTAAAATCGCTAAGTGTGGGCAAGCAATGAAACAAATCGAATTTTCTAATTATTCCGTAACAATGTATGTGGATTCCACATCAGGTATTGCAAAGTGGAATAGTTTGTGGGGTCATATTAAGTTTGGCGCGTTAACACACTGCGAAATTTTGCAACAATTTCTCAGAAGTGCCAATATTTGATCTCTATTTAGCTGTTTGACGTATTTACAGGTTATCGGTGTTATGTCTTATCAACACGAAAATATATGCTAACGTCATTCTGAGGCTTTGTTGGGCGTAAGTAAAGTTACATGCTGTATGCTCGGCACAGAACTGTTGCCTTCTTATCACGCTGTAGTGTAAAAGTACTTTGCTAAAAATAGTTTGTACTTCGGCAAGAGAGTTCCATCGTGGTCGAACTCGAACTGAGTGATTTTACGAACGGTTTGTATCAACAGCCTAACTTCTTCGTAAGCCCGGCTCTCTAGACACTGATGAATCTCGTCGTCTAGTCGTTTCATTTGTCTCGACTACTCTATCTGGATGCGCTGAGTGCGCCTGTGAGTGGCTCATATTGATGCCCGTCGTGAATCCGTCATAGCTGAGGGTTCCGATACAATTAATGCATTGTCGTTAGGCAGGGATTGTTGTACCAATATTGTATCATATTCGTTTTAGATCACTTCATCCTGACCAGGAGACTGTAGGGTAGGTGGCGTATTCTTGTCGATGGTTTCAATTATGCGCACAGCGAAACTACAGCATCAACTACTGGACAAGATTATTTAGAAATCGGGGGAGGTTGATTATACTTAACCCGTTGGAGTTTGTCTGTAGTTTATATTTGACTTCTCGCAAGTAGCCCTTGCTACAAAGTGCGATCACGAGATAATGTAATGGTGATATTACAGGTTTGGATTCAGGTTCCCATCCGTTTGTAGGCTAAATTGCTGAGCGAGATACTGGGCCTGGAGCAATGTATTGGGTATATCACGAGAGACATGCCATTTTGCTTCAAGTCGATAACCGCTCTAAATTTCTTTGTATTTACCGCCAGCCACTCGTTTCAACAAGAAATATCAAAAGTGTGCAATGTCTGTCGGCTTACAGAACGGGTAGTTGTTCTCAGTGGAGGTATGCTACGTCGGATAACAAAAACTTTTCCTCTGCTCTCCAATTTTTTATAACTTTCCCCACTTTGAACAATGCCTTTAAAAATTTTGAAATTTTTCCCCATGATTTTTGAATATCCGGCGCTCCTATGGTCTCAGGATGATTACTGGGACGAGAGATTGGCTGTAGGGGAATATACGGTTTGAGAAGAGTCTAACCATTAGGAGTAACCCACCTACCTTCGTGGGTACCTATATTAGTAAAATATGTGGTTACGACGGCGGGATAGGCAGGGGTTAGAGACTTAAATTTTTGGAAAATTACAATGTTCTTTGAAAAAATTTCCTGAAATTGCTAATTTTCCCAATATTTTACTAACACTTGCCTGATAGTCCGCGCGCTTTTATAGGGTGCGGGGGACATGGTGGTTAAACAGCCTCACGGACAGGGGCGGATCCAGAGGGGGGGGGCTGGGGGGGCTTAAGCCCCCCCTGTCACGCTTGATGAGGTGAAAAGTTACCTCCCTTAACAAACGTTTGTGCAAAAAAATTTTCCGGGTATATATTCCTTGAAACATTATTGCATATCGCAAGTTTGAAAAGAAATTGTTTCCCCGAATATATGCTCTGCTGCAAATATTTGCGACTCTTCCAATTACATCCGCCACAGCCGAGCGGAGCTTCTCCAGCCTGCGCTTTTTGAAAAATCTCTACCGCTCAACCATGACAGAGGACAGACTAAATGGTCTTACGCTCATGTATGTGCACCGCGATATCCCCATCGACACTGAAGCAGCAATAAACACGTTTGTACAGGAAGCTCGCAAAACTGATTTTATTCTGTAGAAATATCAAGGTTTTAACTATGAGAATGTGGCGACCGGACCCTTGCTACACGTGAACTATTTTCAAGGTATGTAATTGGCGAAAATAGCTTGATTATAGGCAACGAAAATAGCGTGACCACCAGATTAGTAGCTCATATTGCCACGGCTCACAAGGTCTGGGTTTTGTTGATAGTGACAGAATATACTAATATTGGAAAGCCCCCCTGTCAGAAAATCCTGGATCCGCCACTGCTCACGGAGGACGCAAATGCGGCTCAGGAGCAAAACGATTAGGCGGTAATCCACTCGTTTTATTAGCACCTACCGGATCTACACTTCTAGAGGCCTTCATAGTTGCCTTAAGGTAAGCCCACTATACTCGCCACTCAATTGCTGACGCTGCTCAAGCGTCACTTTATTTTCATTCAAACAACTCCGGTTTTAATAAATAAACAACACTAAATCATTATAGTTTCGTTTAGACGTATCTGGAATGGATTCATATTTATGCTTATCTCGATTCATCAGATTAGTCAGAAAAATGTTTAATTTCCTGTGATCGTAAATTATTCTTATGCCACCACAACCAACTTAAAACTATCGATGTATAGAGTAAAAATTTTGACTACTAAAAACTATAAGGAATAACTTAGTTGAAAATTTTGTTTTTATTCTATTGGCAAACCCGCGGCAAAGTTTCGTTGAGGTGAACGGACTGATTTTTAGACTGAAAAGCCAGAAGCTAGATCTTTTACAACGTAGTTAAGATGATAACTATTTTTCGTTAAACTATACATAATCCAACCTCAGCTTCAGTTTCAACAATAAATTTTCGCCCTCGTCGTCTGTTGACTCTAAATTCTGAAATGTGTGCTAGACAACTTGTACATAATATTCGTCAGTGCAAAAACGTTGAGTCAAATGTTGAGTTTGTTCTTTTTAACCGTAGACTTGAGCTAAGCTTTGTCTCAATTTGAGTCGTTCTGACTTAATTTGAGTCAGATTTTACTCAAATAGAATGAAACCTTGACTCAAAATGAGTGAGACTACAGTTAAAAACAGACTATTGTTTCAAAACTTAAATAAAATTAAAAGAACCGACTCAATAGTCAAAATTTAATTAGGTACTTTTGCATTGTTTTTGCGCGTATTTATTAAATACCTAATATAAATTTGCCTAAATTCTTTTAGCCCAAAAAAATCGGTTCTCGCTGATCCCCAAGTACAGCAAAGCGAGTATTAGTAACATCGGTAAACTTTAATCTTTAAATAACGTAGCTGACTTATGGTAGAATTTCACCACTCAATAACCTAAAATTTGGAGCACCCTTTTGCTCTCAAGCAGCAGATATTTCGAAAGCACCATTAAGCTCTTGAAGCCAATAAAATACGGAACACCCCGAATTTTCGAACATATGCTCATTGAATTATGTAGCACCTTTGTGCTCTCAGGAACCCAAAGGAATAAGAAGCAACCCGTGCTGTTAAAGATCCACTAATAGATGGACCACACCCGTGCACAAAGCACCCCTGTGCACTCAGCTAAAAAACTTCGGAGCACTCGTGTGTTCTCGATAAAACCCAAGATATATTAACCTCAGAATCAGCGCTAACCGTTTGGTTCGACTAGTTAATGCTGCTTACATAGTGCCGTGTCAGATATCAGGATGCTGCAAGATTAAGCTAACAAATCTGAAATAAATAAGCTTACTTTGAGCCATTCGATCGCGACAGAATGCGCGATCTATAATTACCCTGACTGAGTCACTGATCGAACGAAATTTCAGGTTATATGCCCCAAAATTTAGGTCAGGGAGACCTAAACCAACAGTTAAAATTCTAAGAAATTTTGTGAAATCTTGTGAAACTTCTAAAAATAATTTCGAGCTGCCTACTACGCAAAATGCTACAGCTGGTTGGCCAGTTGTCCTGGCAGGCATCGAAATCATGGTACAAAGCATTTCTGCCGTAGCCGCTCCAGAAGTTTAATAAAAGAAATTAACATCTTGAATAATAACACTCATTTGACGATGCGTATCAGTACGCCTTCGTTGTTATAAAAATTGAATGAAACTTAAGTTACTACAATCAATACTACTGGCATTTCGAATACGAGAAATATACTTTAACAGTAATATACGCTATATTATTAGTCTGCCCAGGCACCTTGTAAAGCAAACCAAAAAAATTAATTTTTAAAAAAAGCTCTTTATAATATCATGTACTAGGACCAGTTCTGGCCCTAAAGGATCCCAGCTGCATCACTATTTCCTGCTGCAATGGCCGGCCAACCCCGGCTTCCCCGACTCCCCGGTTAACCGCTAGTTGACCTAAGGGAACTGGTTAGCTTAATAGGCTGCGGGAGGATTACCAGATTCTTCGGCCTGGCCCCACTATTGGCCTGCACATGTAGTGCTATGAAAGTTCCCCTGGGAGAGCGTCACCCCATAGGAATTAAGGCTAACCCGACTTTCCCTCATTCCCCAGAACCCCTATAGCCTGGCACTACCGTGCGCTAATCTCCTACGCGTGGATCCAAGCCTAACTGTTTCCTCGGTGGGACTAGTGCGGGTACTCTCATTCGAAAAGTGACGCTAATGAACACCTGGAAGCTGATCCCAGGGCCCTTGTCTATTTTCTCTAGATGGAGGGCCAGATGCCTTGGCCTCAGGTCCCTACACCGCAACAGAATGTTGATTGCGCGGGCTGTCTTCTGAGTGGAGTCTGAACTGCTCGTCACCTTTTTAAGACCATTCAAACTTCCTAATGAAATGCTATCGCGCTAGTCTAACCTAGTAAATTCGACCTAGCCTTTTCTATTTGTTCCAGACAAAAACTGCATATCGCTTGGACATGGAACATACACTTCAACCATTTATTATTTTAAAAGTGCTACATATACGCTTTGATTACATTGTATTTATACGTTTAAATGATATAGGTATCATGCAGGGCACCTGGAGCCAAACTTTACTCGTTATTTGAGTTCCTGTTAATTTCAACCAAACTATAACACTTTGCGAAAACTGAACTGCCACCTCCGAATGTTATCTCCCCTCTCCCCCTTTCAATATGTCTCAAAATAAATACCCGACATCCCGCTAGCGATGCCCCTCATGGTAGCCAATCCTCATGTACTTGTTCACTCTTCAAATTCACACTTTACAGTATTCTCAGAGAGCATGTATCGCCTGCGAATTCCTCATTGCTACGACTGAAATGTCAATATCGCAGAAATGCTACATTTTACACCAAGACTGAATAGGGAGCGAATGGGGTTACTGAAGTGGGGAAGACAATACCGCGCCTCCTGGGTGCAGGCTAACGTTGCCTATGTTCCTTACTATCTGATATTAACAGTGAGATTCCGACAAGGAGCCCTACCGCGGCTGCACAGCGTGAGAATCCACGTCTTAAATTTTTGATTAAGCTTGAGGGAGCGCGGTCCTTTTATGATCTCACGAGGGCAGATACTCGGCTATATTGGAGCGGCCTCGGTGACCTATTGAGTAATATAATCTTCCAGAGTCGCAGCTTTTTCAATCCGCGTGATTTCTAGCCCCTATGGGCAGCACTACATCTGTCTTGGATCATTGGTCATTTGCACAACTTCGGTCGCTACGTGATTGCCATCACGCTTCTGACCCATGTCAATTTAATAATTTTGGAAAAAAGTTATGAACTGTAGATTTTTTGTATATATTTGATAAATAGTGAAAACTGCCTTTTTCGATGAAGCACAAGTAGAAAGCTGGGAGGGGGAAGTAACACCCGAAGTGGTGTGGCACGTCACTCCGCATTGAAGTGACCGGGTCCACCCAGCCGGGGTTACTATCTCTCCAAAATGTGACGAGACTCCCTTCCGTGGCTGCACGGCGTGAGAGTACCCGTCCAAGTTTTGTATGTTAGCTCCTACTCAATAGTATAGAAATCTCAAGAGGGCACTACTTCGAAATTTAAAGTAGCTTCATTGGAGGATCTTTTTGTTACTTGATTAAAATTTTCCCTAGACTAGTTTGCAAATGACCGAGTTTTGGGGCCAGGGTGGATTTTAAGCGTGACTATATTATGCTCCCGGGCACATACACTTGCGGGCGCGAGAAGCATCCTCCGGAAACCCCACCGCCATACGATATATAGCACCAATATAAAACCACATACATACGTGCAGCTGTAAACAACATATATGCTGACCCTTGCCAGGCAACTTAGCGTAGACAGAAAACACCGCCAGAACTGATGTTAGCCCTGTGACCGAAACGTACCAAGGAAACACGTAAACAATCTAAACCTCGCGCTGGTCGGCGTGATTTATAGCAAAATATAAACGCGCTTCAGGCGCTTTAACTTACCGACAATTTTAACATATTTTTATAGATTTTAGGTGAACGGAGATAAGTAGGCGGCCGGTGCGGTATAAGGTCCATCCCTAGCAAGCGGCTACCAAAGAAAATAGAATTTTTAATATATATACGATAGGTGGCCTGTAAAAAGGCCATTATAGGCGGGAGATGTCGAGAATTTTCGTGTCCCATGGGGTTATTCCAATTCTAAGCAGACTCCTGGCGGTTGATGGCCCCGTTTTATGGTTAAATACTTTATATAAGACCCGTGGAGGTGGGGAACACCAAAAAACGGAGAGTTTTAGTTATTTTGTTATGATTCAAGGCTCAGAAAAATGGATGATTAGACGCTTAAATGGGGGTCCTTAAGTACTTACGGGTAGGGGTGGGTGGTCTAAAATGCGTGATTTTGCGGCCAAGGTGCGCCCTAACAGTAATGCTGTAACCCTAATTTGCCGGAAGAATCTAAAATTGGTAAATTGAAATTACACCACTAACGATGTTCCTCTTGAATTTTGTCGATTCCATTCACCCCTTAGGCTCTGTTCAACTAAATAATACAAAATCATTCATACAACAAATTATCTTCTTACTCCTGCGTGTGACAACAGGTCTCCTTCAGAGCTAGGTCGCAACGAAAAGTCTCGGTCCGAATTTATAAAATTTCTGCACGATGCCCCGGACCCGTCCTAACACACTGTACATATTAAGTTGTTGTGAATATCACATAATCGACAGGCATGTGCACCGGGCTTGGTTTTAGGTTACCTATCTGGCGTATCCGAGAGGTCGAATAGTGAAGAAGTTCTAAGAACTGTCCCTGCCCAACCACATGCGCATGCGTTTTTCTACAAAATACTGTTACACGATGATCTTGCACGTTTTAATATCTTGGGGACGACCGGATACCCGAAAATTGGGTTGATAAAAGTTCCATTGTGGTGCGAAAGTCACGCCGCGCACGTCGGGCGGGTGGAGCGTGATTATAGCATACGTTATATTGGCGGTATTTTTTACAACGACAATAATCTATGCACAATTAGGATCATGCTCCACCGATAACCGGCAGCCCGTCAGGTTAAGATTTATCCCTTTCTTTTGTCCTATTTTGAATATCAGTAAGATTGATAAAAACTCGGACGGTTACATCATACATCGAATCATTGTATTATTGCTGATTATACAGAGAATTTACGGCAACCATATATCAATATGCCATATTGCTTTGTAGACTAAGTCCATGTTGCTTATTTTATAATTTCTACTGTAACGCATACAGTTCGGCCTGTCATAGGACAGTGTACTACAAATTACGGTCTGCCAGGTATACGACGGCTAACCTAAAGGACCTTTCAAAAATGCCGTTCTAGATTTGCTACCAGCTATATGAGATATACAATTGGGTCTAAGCTAGTATTGGAAGTTTGCATAACGAATGAGGCCACGAACAGGAGCTTAAAAGAATAGAAAGAAGAATAACAGAAAACTGAAAATCCCTGTGGAATAACAAATTAAGTGAAAATACTAGTATTACGCCTGTAGAAATTACAGCGCAATCCGTTGTAGCATAGAAACAAGCGTGCTGGCAGAAAAGGCGGCAGAGAAACAATCTGAATATCGGATAATCGCCTATACTAATGCATCATTTACAATAAGATGCGTGCGCATGGTCCTAATTATATCACGCGTTCAAATGGGCTAGCTACTGTCACGCATACAGTCCGGCTCACTATTAAAATTTTGAATAGCCTAGCTAGGCTATGCACTTGTCATCGAGTGTCGAGCCGGTCTGTGTTTTTGTCACAAGGCGTTCAGCTGAGTCCTATAACTTAAGCCAGTGACTATTTAGTCCGCGAACATTACATTATATTATGTAACAGCCCCGATTTCATGAAAACGGTAAAACGCTTGAAACGCACCAAATTTTGTAGGGAACAAGGGAAATGGACGGCCTGATAGCAGTGGAGTGTGACCTCTGTATGACTCTACATAACTGTGCAGTATCGTATTGACTTTGAAATAAACAATTGTATTTCATTTATATTGTGTTTGTAAGGTCACACTCCACTGCCCGAAGGTGCATGGAGTGATTTTGGCACCAAATATGAAAGAAAGGATCATTATTAGGGTGTCCGGTCGATCCTCAAGAAATATATTGATGTCGTATTTTGTGTATAAAACATTTCTTGTATTACATTACATGATGTTATATTTATTGTGAAGAATGGGTGTGCGTTCGGAGAGGCCGGGGACCAACGGATGTCACGGGGATTTTTGGTGGTACAAAAAAACTGGTCGCCCTGGGCCGATCCCAGCGCACACGCCGAGGATTTGCGTGAACTCACTGGGTATTTGTTGTGCCTATAATGTGCACTATATTTATATATATAGTCAGGGATAGTCAGGATAAGAGCTGAAATTTTGTACACAGGCCGATCACGCCCATTCAACTAAAATTCTCGGGTTGAAAAGAGCGAAATTGCGGATACAAACTTCCTGAGTCACTATTTTAGGGTGTGAAGATAAAAGTTCCATTTTTGGGCTTTCTACTAAACTCAAGGGAACGGGGGTGACTGAACTATCTCCAGAACTCTCTAACGGTGTCAGATTGTCCCGGCGGGTCAAAAAACTTGGATTCCCTAAATACTTACGGATCGCCGAACAGGCGCTTAACTCCCAATTTTCCAAGCCCAAAAGGGCACCTAAAATAACCAAAAGTCCCTAATTTTTGGAGCCCGGGACACTTATCGGGTCCCACCTTAATCGTTTAATTGAAAACCAGGGCCGCCCACCCCACGGGTCCGTTCAGGATCGTCTAAACTTAAATGGGACTCCAAAATTCTCCGTTTTGGGCGTCTAAATCGGCCTCTAACAGGCCTCGTGTAAAAGACGCATTAAATCTTAAAGTTTCATCAGTAACCGGCCTGCCAGGCCATGATTCTGGTCCTGCCCCCGGCCGCCTACTTTTCTTAGGTCCCGAGATATCGGCAAAAATGTGCCGATATCCCTATGAGCAAACGGCGCCCTGAGCGCCGCTATATCTTTCTCTTAAAATTTTGCCGCACCGACCAGCGGGCGGTTTTGTTTTCTTGGCGAGTCTCGGCCACGTATAGCTGCTGGCCATCTACATTGTCGAGTGCCCACTAGGGGCTGGTGTAAGCACACATAGACATAGGTATATTGAAGCTGACGACGTTGATATGTTTTGTTGTTTTAGTTGCTTTGCTTGCTTGCTGTAGCTTCGTTGTCACATTTATTTATATATTTAAATATGTTTTCGACAGTCTGAAAAGTTTGTATTTGTAGGGTATGTAACAATGAAAAGGGGGCAGGGGCCACCGTTAGTATAAAACCAGATGGCCCGTTTTAAAAATGGGACCAGTCGAGTCGTTGCTGGCAAAATTCGGTCGGTTTTGGCGGTTGTCGCCAACTTTGATTTTCTTCTTGCTTTTGCCTTGTTTTTCGGCTTTTCGTTTCGCCCGGGTGGGCTATTCGACATGCAGCCGTGTGGAAGAGTCCCGCCCGAGGCTTTTCGTCGTTCTTGATTTTGCTCAAGCTCAGGACTAGGGACAGCCCTTGCGGGTGTTGTGGCATCTGTCGGATGCTTCGCGCTCCCGCAAGTGTTGTGCCCGCGCTTCGGGGATGGGGAGAGTTTGATAAATTGGGGTCAAAATTAATAAATTGAACACAAAAGGGGGTGCCCCGCGCTCGACTGGTTCCCCACCCACTGGGCAGTGTTCTTGTGCGCGTCCAATGGGTGTATTACCTGGCAGTTCTCAAAATTGTTTTAAAGTTCAGTCTAGAAAATTGGCTGCTAGGGTGGCACTCGCTTAACATTCGGAACGGCTCAGAGAATTCTTCTGGTGTTGATAGGCGCACGGTGTTCAGAGTAAATTTTAGGCACCGAAACCTTGGGATCATGCATGACTCGGGTGGACTCTTCAACTGCGGACGCGTGGAAGAGGCCCCCTGAGGGTTTTTGCAGAAGTTCCGAGTATATCGCTTAGGCGTAGGAACAGGGGTAGCCCTTGCGGGTGCTGGGGTGTCCGGCGGATATCTCGCCCCCCCGTAAGTGCTGCGCCCGCGGTTTCACAATTTGGGCAAGGCAATTGCAAAGGAAACGTAGGTTGGCATTAAGAACGACGACAGAATTTTACAAGCTAAACGTGAAGGTAATTTGAAGGGACAAGGCTCCGATAACAAATTTTGGGTTGAGGGTTCCGCGTTTCTAAAAGGGTCCAAATGGAGCTCGCAGGACACCGTTTCGTCATCCCAATTGAGACCGGTACTTATTAAAATTTCTGTCGCGAACTATCAAAGATTTGGGTCAAATCGTTTTTGTCATTCTAGGAGTTTAAGAGTAAATGACTGGTTCACGCCACGTTTAAATTTTGTGAGGATAGAGGGCTCTGTGCGTGGTGCCCGAAGCTTATACTACGTATCGTAACACATGTATGTAAATATTTTTATTGCTTTTGTGTACCCTTGATTGAGTGATGCCTTGTTTTAATGATAGTGTTTTTATTCGGTCACAAGAAAAGGGACAATCAAAGAATAAAATTTTGGAATGTGCTTTATTATCTGCGAACTAGATTTCAACGAGTTATCCGTGCTTCTAGGTGAATTGAACTCTACTAATACTAAGCATCGTCTCTTCCTACGAAAAGTACGGATTTCCCCAACTTAGAGTTGGCGTTGCACGGCTTATATTTTAGCCCCTCCGCACATTTCTAGTTACTCCAAAGGCGCTTGCACCCGCCGCTTAGCGCTACTGTCGACCCGTTTCCGCTTTCCGGTCACAACCCTATGTCGACTTATTGGTACATCCCGACCATGGCTGCACCACAGCCCAATAAATTAATACGGTTATGTTCCATTAAGCCCATTTCAATGCCACGCTCCATTGAACTCGCCCGCGCTCGCCGCTCTCCTCGCATGGCCCCGTAATCTGTTTTGGTACATAGGTCTCAGAGATTCCTGGTATAAGGCTTCACAATGATACTATCATAATTTTCGAACACTGTAGATGGGCAAAGCCCAATTGGCTATGCCCCGAGCTAGCCTGGGTACAACAATCGCAGTGCTACCTACCAGGGACCCAAGAATTTCGGGGCAGTTACTCAGCTTATTAAACCCCTTTGAAAATAGACTTTACCGCTTAGGGAGCTTCCATAAGGCCTTGGTTCAGAATCCGATAGCGGAAATCGAGGGAATGACGGGTCAGCCTTATTACCTGTGAGCGGGCTTAGGGGATGACCCTCCCTCGGGGGACCTCCATGCCACTAGATACGTGGGCCAACGTAGGGTCCAGGCCGAAAACCCTGGTAAACCCGCCGGCTAAGCTAAGCGGTTCCCATCGGTCAGACCGGGGTCCACCTGGGAATCGTGTAAGCCAGGGTTGTCAGGGCACCACAGCGAAAATTTAGAGTGGTGCAACTGGGATCCCTTAGGGCCAGAACTGGTCCTACCTAGTACATTATACGTATATAAATGCCTCAAAAGGGGCATACAGCTTAAAACATTGATTGTATATATTAAAATAAAAATATAACTTAGAATTAATGTGAAGATACTCTAGAATAAAATGCTATTATACTAAGCACAGTACTAAATAAAATTTCTTAATTGAGAGCTCAGGCGGATGTTCTATTTGCCACGCTGAGCCTGTTTGTCACATTAAGACCAGCTAAGCTATAAAAATGTACCATAATAGTCCAGCTAAGCTATAGTTCACCCAAACTAGTTGAGTTGGACGCGTGCATAATTTGGTTTTGGCGCACGCATCTTATCGTTAATGATGCATAAAATACTGCTGTAATTAAGTTCAAAATGTAAAACTGCCCGAAGACAAACAGCCGTGTAAGGAGAAATTTGTATTAAAAAGAAAACACCCGCAAAGAATGATATATTTAGCAGGATGTGTCTTACCGCTCAAGAATCAGCAAACACTCAAATATATTTACTATTTTAATATATACACAACAGAAAATAAATATAACCACCACCCATTATAAATCAAATTTAATAGCACTGTTACAGGTATCGGAATATATACCAAAAATGTCCAGCGAGCAGCTTTAGTTCAATTTCTAACTAAAATTGTATTTTGACAGTAAATTTACCTGTTGGCGAGTAAAGAGGAGCACATGTAGCCACCATCTGGTATTATTGCCTATCAACTGTGTTAATACTGAAATTAGTTCCAAAATTCGAGATCTTTACACACTAGTGAAGCTCGCTTGCGAGCCAGAATTCGAGTGGTGAGAACAATACCCCGAAGTCTGTTGTAGAAAGCACACACAAACAAAGCCTACACAGAGTACGCAGGTGCAGCATTATATAAACCGTGAGTGATGAGTCATAGTTACGCCCGCCTCTTTTGATAGCTAACGTATGCAGTAGACAAACCATCATACGAGTACAAAAACAATCAACTAACAATTTAATAATTCAACCAAACCGTAAATTGACCGTGAAAAGAACGTTAAGGAATTCAAACCGACACTTGAGAAAAATCTCATTTTTCATACCAAGTATGAAGCAAAAGTGTGAAAAATATTTGCCACACAATATTTTTGGCACTCGCAATCAGCTTATTGACCCAGAAAACCCCATATCCGACACTAAAACCAACAATAAGCACACATTTAGTGCACTTCCCACGACTTTTCACCAAATATGAAATTTGGTGCCAACCATAAGCTTATAGATTTGAGATTGGGAAGTAGTTGAAAAACTTGTTATATATCATTAGAAAGCACTGGTAAAGCTACATGCAATAGGCCTATTAGTTTGCGGATAACTCGTTTACTTATTGAGAAAAGTCGCAAAAACTGGAGGGTGTGCCCGAAAAATGGGCCAAAAAGACGTCATTTTGCGCCAAAACATTTCGCACGGGAAAAAATTCAAAAATCTGGCTCCGTCACTACACCTAAATTGCTGTTCGAATGAGCTTTCTTGCATTAAAATCCGCCCAACCTTTATCGAGATCCAGGTGCGACAGACACACACACAGACAGGACCTCCTCAACCCTCCCCTCCAGAGCCAAAATTGAAAATTCTCGTTCTACTCGCTCACTTCGCTCTCTCAATCCACTCCAATTCAATTATGGATATACACGCGCGTGGCTTAAACAACTAAACTAGCAAAGCATGCGTGGATATAACAGTATTTTTAAAACATAATGTACTAACTCGAACATGAATAGTAATAACGGTTCGTGATCAAATAATAACGTAATAGAACATAACACCATTGTACTGATTTGTGTCGAATGTCAGTCGGCTTAAGAGGCAAGATCGTCAAGGGGGGAAGGTTAATTTTCTAAATTTAAAAAAGCTAAAAATCCCCCCGATTATTTAAAGTTCTCTATATTTCCCATATTTTTTTAAATTTTCCACCAATTTTGTCTATTTCTTGTAAAAAATTTTCGGGACGGGGGAAGAGGTTGCGGAGTTTTCCAGGGAGAGCAACCCCTAGCCCCCTTTCAATGCCAATGATTGTCGTCATACTGCTATATCACACTGTGCAAAATTTCATTATGAATAGTTAGCTGTAATAGTAATTATAATCAGCAATACATTTATCCAGTACGTAATTACAACCACTAATTATTTGTACGGCCTCTTTGGGCGTTTGTAACTTTTAGCTGCTTTGCTAAGTGGACATCTACAAAATTCTGGATATAAACTGGACCTTATAGCTTCTACTGCAGTATACTAGTAACTTTTTTCTGAAAAATCCCAGAAGAAAAGGATGAAATTTATTTTTCATTACAAAATAATTTTTGTCGTAAAGATATGTTAAACCGTTTCGTGGTTACTGGACTAATTTCAAGTTTTATTACAGAAATGACTATGGCTGATATCCATTTTTGCCATTAATTTTTTAAACAATCGGTACATGATTGTAAACCATTTCTCTGTATGGCTACATTTTCAAGAGCAGGGATTAAAAACGTGCACTTTTAGGCTAATAAACCAGTTGAATTATTTTGGCTCAGTCTGTAGAACGGTAATCACTAAAGTGATATATTGAAAATTTTCACCGAACGGGTAATATTGGATAATGTTGCAAGCACAGGCGTAATATCTAGCAATTAACCCCTCCGGCGAATGCATATTGCAAAAACCGCAATTTCGTGTCAAGATGACGTAGGTGCACACGCCAGAGATAAGTGCAATATAATGGATCGAAATTTCGATCGGTTTCGATTAAACGACCCTTCGATCGATTTCGATTTTAGCGTAGTTAAATAAATGTCAAAATTATAAAATTTTGATTATTTTCGATTAAAGGAAATTTCGATCATTTTCGATTGCACTTATTTTTGGCCGCGACAGTATGTACTGCCGTCGTCACTAAAACTTTGACGAACTGTCGGTGTTTTGTGTAAATTTTGGATATCCATGTACCTTTACGCTCTATATTTTTATCACCAATACTTTCATGATATCGTTGAAGTCACGGAGCAGATAGACAAAACGTTATTTTGGATCAATACTCGTGTATTACTGTAATCATTTATGGTTTTGCAATATATGCTTTCATTTGGCTAAAAATTGTACTTTGCTGCTATTCCCTCTGAGCCAAGTATGTACCAACGACTTCATCCCAGTTTCAGATTTGATTCCGAAATAAAGCGTAAACATTCTCCGAAATATAATTAAACTAAATGTTGGTTTCAAGGTCAGTATCTTTCGAATGATAGTTCGATCTAATTTAGGGTGTAGCTACACAACACGTGATTGTGCATTAGCCCCTTATGTCTAAAGTGAAGCATTTGTCACAGCGTATATTGCTACGCGTGGTGCTAATTTTTGTTGTGCGGCATGTGTTTCCACGTGTGTTATGCGTTCGCTTTGCGAGGTACCTAGCCGATCCAAGCAGTCCCTAAATAGCACAGTGGCCGCCAAACGAGTCTTAGAGTAAAACGATACTGGTTCTGTCATGGTTCAAGATAATACGACATAGACATTAATTTAAGAAACAAAGGGTTAAAAAGGTGATAGCTGTCCGTTGAGATGTAAACTGGTATTACTATGCCCTAAACTGGCTATCCAAGAACTAATAATTACTGTGAAGCTTAATGAAAAAATCCCAGCGATGTATCCCGGTAACGAACTATTCAGGTTGCTAAATCTTATTCCCTAGTAAATCTCGAAGTGTGGAGTTAAACAAAGGTAAATAAGTCTTTGTAATTATGCTTTGTGGAAGCGAAATGCAACGACTGGAAATTTCTGTCCTGCGTTGACGTACAAGCACTGAGAAAGCTCTTAATGTCTAGCAGTCGGTAAACTGAGTCATGACAAAATAGTGCCGTCGCGCCGAATTTACGCTGTCGAAGTTATCCGGCGGCACAATGTTTTAGAATAGCACAAAAAATAAGCACCGAACCCTGTAAGACAACAAAATTCTCAAAACACTATAAATTAAAAGCGCAACAAAGCCTTTTCACAACGCTCAGCTCACATTTCATATTGTACGATTTGATGTTCCAACGCGCGTACGATTTCATGTACCAACGCGTATAAGCATCAAAAATCACTTATAATATTGCATTGGTAAATACATGAACTTACTGTTATTCTTGTTGGTAACACAGGAATACCACGGTATGTGAATTCTTATGCTGCATGTACTCTTATAATGTATCATTTAGTATTTCAACATTTTGCACTATTACATAAATTAATGTCGTTTTATTGTTGTTTTCGCATACTCGTAATGACTTTTGTGAAATTCAGCAGCCAAAATCCGAAACATAAACTTTGTCATGGCCAGTGTTCGGATATAATAGCTACATCCAGCGCTAATTGCAATAGTCGAAGAGTAAAAATGGATTTGTAGTATATACACAGCATCCGGGACGTCCACCAACGAAAATCTGAAAAAATACAATATATAGTTACAGACATAAATAAAACGAAATTGTTCGTGAGCACTTGAACAGCTAGGAGCAGTTCCCGTATAACTGAAGAATTTTTAGAGCGGTACGAGGTAGGTTTGGGTATGACAGGCCATTATATTTATTTATGTCCTGGGCGGTACTTCATTAACGCTTTGCAGCAGCCCGTTTAAAACACGTATCCCTCTCCTGCGAATTTTAATTTATAATTTCACCAAAAGGTAACAATCAATTATGGTGAAATGAACCCACAGTGTATGTCAATGTTGCACTCAGCGGCACTTTAAGCTTATTTGCACAGAAACGGCGAGCGGTCATTAAAATTATACGCATTTTAAGGCTGCAGTTTCAATTAAAATTAAGTTTAACACACTTAGTTCGCAATTAATAATATAAAGTATCCAATAATTAACACCGTAACTTCAAACTGTTGTTGAGACGGACATAGATATACTTACAAGCCTAACACTTTCAGGATTTATAACCGATACCGAACATATTATAAATATCTACGAATAACAAAAATGAGTGGTACTCGACATTTGCCTGATCTAATAATAACTGCCGCAAGACTCTATCCAGTTATCCAAAAATTTTTGAAGTTGTGCGACCATGGTCCAGGCAATCGTCTTCACAGCTCCCATATCATAAAGCTACTGGTTCAATTCGTGAAAGGTTTGATCTAACAGGTGCCGTAGCTGACTTGCCACGAACAGGGAGACCACCCATGATGCTGCGATAGCTGATAATACTTCTCAGTTTTCCAATAGTAAGACAACGTCAATTCGTCGTTGTGCTGCTGAAAGCGGCATCAGAAACTCGACTGTTTTCCGAGTTGTTACAAGTCCGGGTCTAAACCTTTTAGATGGACGTTAATTCATGCTGTTAATAAGGATGATTATGATCGCAGGGTTGAATTCTGTGAAAAATCGCTACAGCATCTCGACGATGACCCGGATTTAGCTGACGAAGTCATTTGATCCGACAAAAGCAATTTTACATTGGACGACGTTACCAGGATAATAATTGTTTATAGGCATGTAGAAACTCCTCATGATACCAACACCATATGAATGCCTCTAGTCTGACAGTATGGGTCGACATGTGGTTTGGTATATGTTTTGTGCCGTTATTTTTCGATGGTACTATAAATGCAGACAACTATCTAATCATGCTGCGGAATGGATTTTATCCTAATATTCAACAGTTTCCATATACTGACAGGCTTCATTTTATGCAGATGGCGCGTCTCCTGATTTTGCGATGGATGAGAGCCGTTGGTTTGAAGAAATCTTCCATGACTATTGGCTGGGGCGACGAGGCCTTGTCGAATGACCTGTTGGTTCACCTGGTCTAAAACCTCCTGCCGTTTTCTGTGGCGACTATTGAAGAAGGAAATATAAAACGCAAACCGCAAAACTTTGTGCCTGAAAGAGGCTACATCGCAGATCTCCCTTCTCGAGCCTCAAATGGTTCGAAAAGTCTGCTGAAGTCGCATTTTCGACTGGAAGAATGCATTGATCTTGAAGGCACCCAGGTTCGCACTTAGGATGTTATTCATCAGAAACCTAGGTTATATATGAGACTATGTACGTGCATACCAAAACGCTTTTAGATATGTTTATTATTTGGCGTACTAGGTCACTTTAATCTGGGGCGTTACTTATGGGACACCCTGTAGAAAAAGAGTAGAGTATTCGTCGAAAATGATTGTTGCTACTCGATTCTCGAAAGATATTTTTGTTCTAAAAATAGAATATTATTATTTTTAAATACTTTTGATATCTATAATGGGTTAGTCGCTGACATATGGGACAGTCATTTCGGGCTAGTATTGTAGTTATAGAAAGAAACGAATGAATAATTTTTTCGTATAATACAAACGATAAAAATGTAGAGCTCCACCAATAGTGATGTTAGTATTCAGATTATAATTATTATGATTGGTAATCAATGTTCTGTTGCAAAATCATGACTAAAGATTTTATCTTCTATTAGTAAAATATCGTCAGTTAATTTTTACCCCAATTAATAAAGTCTTAGACCTACCACCAAGCCATGTCCCAGTTTAGACAGAACATTGAAAATATGAATGTTAAGCTTTCTGCATGGATTTCAGACGTTCAGTCAAATTACTACATATACATATTCCGCGTCCACTGCTATGGTTAAGTTGAATGGAGCGGTGGCTAAGCTTTATACGACCAATGTGTTAGCTCACAGCAACTACTATACATGCATAACATCATGCTAAATTTTTTTGGAAAAACCGCAATATTTGCTACTACTATTGATATTATTTAATAATCCTCATGAGCCTCTTGTCACAGAAATTCGCCGCACACAATGATAGGTTAGGCTGTGTTTTTACTACATTTACAGACAACGAAGTTGCCATTAATAAAATAGCGCAACCTGCACATATGCACCCATAAAGGGCATATAAATCAAAGTAAAACTGTTACCCACGGCACTGTTTTGGCATAATACAAGGCACATTTCATGGGTTGCAAACCTGCAAACAAAATGATGTTAAATTTACTCCTAACAAAAGTTACTATACTCGAGTTTATTAGATTAAATTGAAAGTAACGGGCGGGATTTATCATGAGAGCGCTAGAACGAACTGAGGGCGGAATTCGCTTGTCTATAGCTGGGACATGGGGGACCACAATTCATAATGCAGAAAATTTAAACATTATCATAATTTGAAGGGACATAGACAATATAGAATATTAAACATGAACATGAGCTGACAGCCAAAATAACCAGATATACTGGATTGCAGGCACCTGAAGAAAGCCAAGAATCCCCAAGGCGCAACACCACATCCAGTAAACCAGGCGTGCTAAACCATTAAAACACAAAACAAAAGAAACTATCATAACTAGAATCTTCGCGACATACCAAGTGTATGAATTCGGAGAAATAAACTGTAACGTTAACTTACAGTGGAACAACTCATTAAAATATATTCCTGATACGAAACAAAGATGTAACTCAACAAAAATATTTATTAATCTACTGTTCAATAAGGCATAGCTGCAGCAAAACTGATAGTCAGATATCAAATACGCACCTTACGAGGGTTAACACCACCTCAGAATTGCTTACGAATCGTGAATAACATATGTATGCGAATCTATGTATATATAAGAATCTTAGCAAAAGCACAGTAGTACAGAAAACATAAACAGAATTTGCTATAGACCGCTTCACACTCGTCTCTTTCGCAACACTCGCCTTGTCTCACCCAATGACATAACTACCACTACATGAAGAGATACGTTTAAATACAGTGAAGATTTGAAATCAGCACCCATGAAAACGCACATGAACTTATTTTGAGCCACAAATCTATTAATATACCGTTAGAAGTGGTAATGTCACAGATGACTATATATGGTGTCGGGCCCAACTTTGGCCTCAAATACCAATTGACCTCCAAATACCTACATCAAATCTGATGGCACTTACAGGTAGCCCCGCAGCAGCTCTATCCAAACACCAAATTTCGTTAGAATAGCTTGAGTTTGACCAAAATTTGACCATTTGCTAAAGTCCCCCATGCCTATTGGGAACCGACCAAATCAATTTATATACTCATAAATAAAGCTTCCTAAGACACATATTTCGATATCAAAATAATTCAAATCGGCTCAAGGTTTGCCGAGTTATGAGTAAAAATGACCCAAAAATATCCCATTGTAGCAATGTACCCGTGGGTACCCCCATTTGACCGCCCGTGGTGGAACCTGGGTGTGTCGAATCGTAATAAAACATAAAAAGGCACCTCTAGAGTATTGTAGCTTTCATATGAGCCTTCCGACGTCCATATCGATTTACGAGATAACGAAGTCCTGTTTATAAAAAAAACAAACGAAAGCACATCTTTTCACCAAAGCGCGGTCTGGTGAGAATTCTTCGATTCCGAAGCTATCCATCTCCGAATTCAAATATAATCCAAGCTAAAGCAGAAGCGCCGTCACAATAGTGCTACTGTAAAGGGCAAAACCACTTAGTAATACTGTAAATTATTATTACACTATCATGTTAACAGAATACACAGTGTGCTAAAACTTCAACTGATGACAGCTAAAATTTTCGATACAAAATGTACCATAATCTAGAATAACTCTATGCGTTCTTTACCGCGTTGTTACAAATTTGGGATAATAACGTGTGGACCCAAATAATATGGCAGGCACCTAGATTCTACATCTCATGCAAACTTACATCCAGTGGGTTGACTAATGCCACTTTGGAACAAAACTTCATAACATGCCATTATAATATACCTCAATGAAGTTAATACACTTTCGGTGAAAAACACAAGGTTAATTCTAGGTACTACATTGCACAGGACGAGCCCTTCCCAGCAGGCTTAACCGCCTGCTTAAATGTAAAAATATTTCGGACAGCAATTTGTAAAATCATACTAATGAAAGCTTGAAGAAAGCAAACATGGACACGAGAGAGAAATTTACAGAGTACCAAGAATTTCAGTATGAAACGGTTTGACGTAACTTAAAATATATAGCTTGGGATGCTATCGGTCATCTAACTAAGAGTGAGTGGTGTAGTTATGTCGTAATCAACTAAAAGCAAATAACCAGACTAAGGATTGACCATATGTGGCTGCTATCTGATAAAGTTATATGGCTTGTCGTGATGTATGAGTGAACTCGCCATTATTTTCCAGTATACAAGGTAAAATGCGATTAGGCACAAAAAGTCGAGAAGTCATGAAGATAAGAACGCTAAAAAATTAACTACACTATAAGTTAATTATTAGACTAACAGCTAAAAAATTAACATCAACTGTTATAGTTGATCATTATAAAAATGATAACCTTTAGGTCGAAAAAAATGCGAACGGTGCGTCTGTAATAAAATAAAGTTATGAGCTGTTCACGATTTTTCTCGACAATCATTCGCAAAAATTTTCATTTACTTCTGAATGTTACCGCGTTCCTTACTTTTTAGTATCAGAATTCGATTGAGATTTGGCACTATTGAACAGCAAATTTATGTCGTATGACGAGCTGAACATTGCCAACACGACAATTATTTTGATTTTATACTATTCAGCTTGAATCATTAATGCACTCGGAGACTGATGAAGTTACTGCTTGATGAGCGGTAGATGCTACATTGTTTTCAGGGATCGATAAATCGCTTGCTTGAACTGCTAATTGATGTCTGGCGTCTCGTACTGTTGTCGAATTTCTGCTATCCTGCAGCAGCGTTTGGCTGTCAGAGTCGAAAAATTCACTGAGTCTTTCAAGCCTAAGATACAAAACTACACTATAAAATGCGTGAGATTGTCAGAAACGTCTCAGCTCAGCTATATAAAGTTCCTAATAATATTACCACGTCGTCAGTTTTATTGGTTGAAATATAATCTACAGCGTTACACATATAACAGCACAGGAAAATTCTATCTACATGAAACTACACAATACAACTACCGACAACACCGTGTATAACCTAAGGCAGGAATAGGACTAAAATAAGGTTCAGAAAAGTTGTGTGAAAAACACAATGTTAGTGCAGTGTTACAAGAATTGCAGACAACCTAATCACATTTTGGTATGAAAATATAAAAATGTCAATTTACATAAAGCAGAAAGCTGGACTATTTTTTTATTATAATACTCATTATATGCAAAACGTTTGTAAATGGAAAAAATCTATGTACACAAAACTGTACAATGCAACTACTGACAAACCCTTATATAACCTGAGACAGAAATAGGACATTATAGAAAACATTTGACGACAGTATCGCAAGGAAACTTTACGCCATATTACCCACGATTGTCATCGGCTGATGAAAAACAATTAGTACACGATATTGAAACAAAACACAACTATGATTTGTAGCTACCAAATCTAACAGACAAAAAGGTTCTGAGTGGATTTCGGCTCAGGCGCAAACGTTTGCTCCATAAATAGATTTAAGTTCACAAACAAAGCTTCAAGCATTCGCTTCATAATTCCCCAGAAAGGAGTGCTTCTAAAATATAATTTTTTGTCTGAATTCTAGTGGAAACTTAATCTAATAGTTACAGGTCTGTTTAAAATTTTGTTGAAAGTGTGCGAACGCTGATAGTATTTTATGAACCGTTCGTGACCCAATAGTGGAGACAGATACATGGACATTTTTTCGTCACCGGGTCAATCTTTGCAAGTGCAACGCGTGACGCTGCTGCATTACGCACTTCCAAAACGAAATGCCCATGCGACTTCGGCTATCGTAATCTCAAGAGCGGACCTAATAGGCTATAATATTGATTGATTTTCTACTTTCCTGAACGACTAATTTATTTAGCCGGTAGCCCCCACTAAAGTTCGACAAATCCCTAGACGTTTAACGTCGGATCGCGTGGTTTCTTGTTTGGACGTTCAGCGAAAGTTTGTTTCCAGGTAAAAATTTTTCTTAGGTCGCACAAGTCGTACTCACTTAATAATAATAATAAATAGAAATCAGCGAGTCACGCTAAGTCTTGCTTCTTCTGCATGTCAAACCTGAACGTGGGTCGTCGATAGGGGTGACGGATTTCAAACCCCTTTAATACGTATCGCTACTATGGTCAGTAAAACACACGGAAACCATGGGCTTTGATTTAGTATTTATTGATAAGTCAAAATCGTGCACAGACATGAGTGTATCGTACGGGATAATACAATCGATACAACAACAGTGCGGTACGCTATCAGAGAATTGGAGGAATAAGAATTGGGCATGTCGGAGTCATAGACATTTTTCACGGAACTCTCACAGCTGAATCTCAACTTACGACGTGTACCAAGCCTTCAGAACGACAACTGCGCGTACCTTACTCGAAAACGGGAAGGGAAACACAAGTAACATGCGATAATCACTTATCGAGGCGCCATTCGAGTAACTACTCGCTCGGTACTACTACTACTACTAGGGTACTCCGATTAAGCACTAGGTTCAGATAATCTAAAGTCGGCAAAACATCGGATACAATCAGGTATGCGGGACAGTGCGTACACAGTGAGATTTTGGGTTTGATTTTACTCATACTAATCAACTGCTATGATACACGATACGCGACTATTGATACGGTAAAACAACGAACAAAATATAATACAACAAGTTATAACAAATCAGCGAGGGTATCATTGAACAATCGACATGGGTACAATATAAGCAAGAATGTACATTAACATTAGTAATTTTGTGAGTTTACGACGGGTATGACTCCAAAATTTTGTTTGGGTACGGCAGCGTGTCATTTTCTTTCTTACACGCATACGTATGAATGAACTATAACCGTGGGTGCAAATATTTTTCCCAATACAGTGTTTAACAAGCTAATAGTTGTTCCAGGTCCTTATAAAATTGTCCTTGAAATAAGAGCTACAAAACGGGTATTTTTAGGCTTAAATCTATACCCATTTGCAACCTAGATATATTCGGAAAGTAGACATTTTCTTATCTACGAACATGAGTCAGAATAGATTCAAAATCGGCGGGGTAAGATCTTTCCTAAGCGGCTTAGAGGCCCGGTAGAAAAACATTGGAACCGAATTTGCTAGCTTTTCAGATTTTCCGAACACAAAATTACAACTAAAATTTATAACGCGTTGTGCACATTAATTGTAACTTATCAACACTTGGAATATTGGTAATTTAATTTGACGGCCACATTTGTACTTTTTCAGAATGCGCTGCATCGAGCCGGATCCAGGGAAAAATGCTAAATCGACAATTTTGGGGCTCAACCGGGGTTCCCGAAGAACCTTCGGTTACGCTCAATTCGGCGGAACGATACTCTAAATTCTCACAAAAAACTACGACCGAAACATACGTGGTAAAGAAAAGAAGTCCCAAAACATGAAGCTTGGAAATACTAATTCGGGTACTCCACGCCCTAATATGGGTCTGCTGGGTGGTATTCGGTTCATTTACAGTATATATTTATCTAGTCCATTATAGAGTTCCAAATGAATTCTTCCTGCACATACGGAAGGGTTGAAGGCGCTGTGTTAGCCTTTAATTTTCATTGATCGTAAGCAATTCGACTGATGATAACGCTCTAAAACTTGACGCTGGTCTAAAGGTTCACATGTGTATTATGTAAAAATTTTGTCTTTCAACTTCGACAAAAAGAATCTTCGCACGAGCACAATAATTAGCGGCCCAGTGCGGAGACACTATATATGGGTCGGCAAAAGCTTGACCAATTTCTTGGTTAATCCCATGTTTAATTTCCTATGCTTGAGACTTAAACACTCTATTAATCTTTACTCGAAAACGGGAAATGCTACGGTTGAGCTTGCAACTGGAAAACTGCCGAAGCAATGAACCGCTCTGGGGCTATCCACAATTTCCACAAGTCCAATCGGGCTAAAAGGTTTAGCTTACTTAACTAATTTTCTCAACTAGGTGCATGTCTTAACTCGATTTCTCGAAGTAGAAATCGTTTTACAATTGCTTTGAGTCGATCATCGCCGCTACGACACGACGATACTAGTGTGGCACGAGGAACGAGCCCAGGCGGGTCTTTTATTTACGATACAACAAGCAAGTCCTGCGTGTCAGGTTGATATATATATAAGTTGTATGAATATACGTTACAATTGCGCAAATTTATGTCAAATTTGGGGATGGGGGCAGGGGTTAAAATTATATCCAACTGAACGAAAAGCTATTTGGGACTAAACCTATAAATGACGATACCTTACGGGCGATCGACATTACTCTGAAGATACTTGAGCGTTCGCTATTTAAACTTAAAAAGCGGCTCTCGAAAAAGAGCTCTAATTGCTGATAAACTTTGTCCAAAGTTTTCCACTTATTACAACAGGTCCGTAAATCCGGTTGTCGGTATAACTGTAACAAATTCGATGCCTTAGCGGCCATCGACACTACTCTGAAGATATTGAGCTTTCGCTATTTCAACTTAAAAAGCGGCTGTCGAAAAAGAGCTCTAATTGCTGATAAACTTTGTCCAAAGTTTTCCACTTATTACAACAGGTCCGTAAATCCGGTTGTCGGTGCAACTGTAACAAATTCGATGCCTTAGCGGCCATCGACACTACTCTGAAGATATTGAGCTTTCGCTATTTCAACTTAAAAAGCAACTTAAAAAGCGGCTGTCGAAAAAGAGCTCTAATTGCTGATAAAGTTTGTCCAAAGTTTTCTACTTATTAAAACAGGCTCGTAAATGCGGTTGTCGGTACAACCGTAACAAATTCGCCCATTAAAGTTGACTTGGTTTATACTCTTCGTTCACTCGGTTTTGATCGATATCCCTAGCCCAATCTTTCTAAATGGCGGGGCTAACTTATAAATTTGAATTTCTCGATAATTTGCCAGCCTTTGTCGGTGAAATTTTGCACAGGGGCTGGGATTGGCCTAAGCATTCGATCTCCTAGGACCGGGTCAACGGTCTTCTCAAAAATTGGCCCGTCGGGCCGGGACCCGATAGACCCGATATCTTGTCTAGCGATATCGCTAAGTTTTATATACAAAAATTGTGCCACTGCTCTCAAATTTTCCAACTCTGGTAAATTTGATATTGTCATCGCAGCGACAGCATATCGGAGTTTCAAGATTCCAATAGCCTTCGTGATGGATAGATGAGTACTATCTGTACAGAGGAGAAATGAAATATAGGGCTGAAAGCTCGGAAAATACGTGCTAAAGCTAAGCCAAAACCAACTATGAAAATACTTATACTGGGAAGAAATCTATGAAATTTGTGTAGATCCTGAGCGGCTTTTGTGCTCTATGTGTACCGTAAAAATCATCATAAGTCCTGGAAGGAATTTTGAGCTATAAACGTTGGAAGTTTTAGGTGGGGGCAGACCCTATCGGGTAACCGGGCAAACGAACCCGGTCGGGTTCGACCGACCTTAAAGTCTTATTTGAGAGACCACTTACACTGCAATTACCTAACAAAATTTAAGCAATTTCGCAATATTCTGAATTTGCGCTCCCGCTGGGGCAAGCTCCTTTAGGGTCGTCGGATTTATGATTCCGACACGATATTGCTAAATTTAAAGTTGCGTTCGGTGGCAAACATTTTTACGAAGAAATTCAAAGTTGGTCAAAGTTTCAACAAAATTCCTGGAGTAATTTTAAAGTTATGTCAAATTTTCACTTAGAGTGAGCGGTCTCATTCTCAAAAGATGAGATTAACAAGCTCGGTTGCTGGTAGATTAAATTCTAGGCTCAATTTAAAAACATAGGTCACTACTAATGCATGAGTAAACTTAACCTGCGTCGCCTACCATCCTATTTTGAAATTAGCGATTGGCAATAGCTTGTTCGGTGTGCAAGCAATCGGTAAAATCCACTGAGAACAGAAATAATGGCTTTTGGTCAACCGTTCCAAAACGTTAACGAACAACAAATTGCCCGTTTATTGATTACTTTAAAAATGTTACCGAACATCTTACTGGCCATTTGGAGTCTAAAGTTCTGAATTTGTGATTTTGTTAGTGAACGCAAACGCGCTACTTTTGAGTTTCATAATTTGGTTCGCGAAAATGATATTGAGATACATATAGATATATGCAACACGTTCGCTCACTCTATATGCATTATAACAGAAGTGCAAATTTTGGCAATGACTATTTTGACTGAACTGTGATACCAGTATATAGACATGGAACGTTCATATATGATGTTCGCGAACGTCTTCAGTTTAATATATGCTGAAAAACAAGTATTAAAACAATGAACAAACGAATATGATGTTCGCGAACGTCTTGGGTTTCATGCGTAAACATTTCATTACTCTTGATATTTTCGAGATTTTACTCCTTATTAATTTAATTGAAGTATGGGATCAGTGTTCGCTACCCCCTATTATATCACCACATCAATGTTCGCGAAACGTAAAGGCAAACGGACCTATTTATCGAGCAAAAAATTGGTGACGTTAGCGAACACCTTTATCTAGGAAATGTTAATATTAAAGCGTTGACTTGTAATTTTCACCAAAATGCTCTTGCACGTCGATGGTCGAAAGATGTCATGTTCGCGAAGAATTGTTAAGAATGAAGAATGTCAAGAATTGTGTTTGCATAACGAAAAATTTAAAGTTCAAGCAACCTAATTTAGCGTTTCAGAACGCAGTTATGGCGAAAGTGTAAAAAGGTGCATTGTGTTAGCCCACGTAACTTAAACGTTTTTGTAATTAGATACTAAGCGTTCGCAGAACGGAAAAGTATGGAAATGGGATTAGGCTATTGTAACTATTAATTTGTTCTCTAACAACATTTTGTACATGTCAAAAGAGGATGGTAGGCGGCGCAGCTTAAGTTTACTCATGCATAACATTCTAACAAAATCTCGACAAAACTCCTGGAAGGGAATTTTGTCCTGGAACAATGTTTCGAATTTCCAGCAATAAGTGTATCGATTTCAAAAATCTTAACTTGACTCAGGGAATCATGCAATACAAGTCTATACGCGAGCGTCGCATTTATTTGTGCCTTAACTCAACGACCGAGGAAGGTTCAGCATGACTTCAACTACCTAACTGACTAATATGACAGAAGGCCATGGCTTTGCGGGACAAGCTAGCACAGGCCGGGATAACATGTAAACGAAATGTGTGGACAGGAAGTCCTTAACGGGTAAACGCCAGGACTTATCCACTGGTCTCTCGGTCGTAACTTAAGTTGACTATACTCTAGACCTATCCTATCTAACATGAATATCGTCTAACTATTTACGAATACCTCTCTGTCAACACTTACGTACTCGGTACAGTCCATTTGACCATCTCGTGCTTGTACATAAGCAAAGGCAAAACCAATAAAAGTTACGAAAGAGTCGCAAACTAGTAAGAAACCAACAATCTAAGTACTGAAGAGCAGCAGAGCCGGTCCACAAACCGACCGCGCTCTGCGCCGCCGAAGTCCAATTGAAGCTCGTGAGTTTGATCGGTACCGCTTAAATAGCTTAATTTTGGGCAATTAAATTGATTTATGGGGCCATTAAAATTTTATTAAAAGTGCTTTGTCAGCACTTTTATGGCGATTTGCCCAAATTTCTAAGCTAAAATTAAATTTCTCTTAACTTTCTTGTCAGTCCTAAATTTGTACCGATTTTATATCAAATTTATATATAATTTAAATGATTTATTGCCGTTTTATATAACTTTTATAAATTTATATTAAACTTTATATTAACTTATTATTTAACTAATCGATATAACATTATGGATTCTCTGTGGAATCCATAGCGCGTCCTTTAGTTTATTCTTGTACCCCGAGTCGACCGTTATTTTACAGATAAATAAAGTCCTATACTTTCCAAATAATTTGTATTACTTTATAATTTGAAATTTCAAATTTTCAAATCAAATTTATATATAAAGCTTGCCACTTTTATATAAACTAAATTTAGCTTATAAATTTAATGTCAATTTTATATTAAGCCTGAAAGGTCAAGCTTATTTACTTAAAGGCTTATCAAAACGAGCTTCAATATCAACTGTCAGCTAACGGGTCTAACTTTATATAATGTTTTATATAAAGTTAGTACCAAACTAGCGATCAAAATTTATATCAACTTGTTTACTCAAGAACGTGCTATCTCAACGACCTGCTAAACTGCAAAGAAGTAACGACACATCTACGTGTGGACTGCTAAAAGCCAAATTTTATATAAATTTAATACTAGTTTAATTGTTAACTTATCGTGAATACAAAGTTAATATTGAAATGTGTGAACGTTAAGGATCAGCGTCTGTAGAAAAGAGACGCGGCTTAAGTAAACAAACAAGGGGAAAATGACGTAAAAGAGGGTGCCATTCCCTCAGTGATGGCCAAAGTGCCAAACGATTTTCGGATTCAGGCTCGGTTCTCCCATCTCATTTAGATAAGTGACAAGTCCATTTTTTGGACGACAAAAATGGGAAGTGGGCTCTCGGATGAGCCCATCTTAAGTTTCACAAATAATTAAAGTGTTGTACGCGGCTCCCGCGGGTTCGGTTTGCCTTTTTGTTGGAGTGAGGGGCACATTTTTGTGCCTAACTTGACGAGACGAATCTAATGATGGGTTACACGCCTATCGTGGAATAATTTCTTCGATTTTAAAAGGAAAGGCCGCCAAAAGTGAGCACAATCATTCCGTTCCGAGCTCAAACAAAAGCCTCGGACGTAAGGAATCCAACGATGTCATCAAAATATTTCTGTCGATTATTCGTTCAGTTATTTAATTAAATGTAATTTATCGGCCATACTTAGTTATTGCCCAATAAGTCCGTGGATCCTGATCGGATATCCAAGGAACCGGCTCATCGTAAAGATCGTTAAATTCTCTATCACAAATGTTAAGTTCTTCTTTCGCGATTTCTTAATGGTTCCGAAGTTATGGGCTCCGCAACCCTCAATTCCGAGTATTCGGAATTGACAATTTCTTTTAGTTTTATCAGCTAACTTAGCCCGCAAAAATGAATGCTGGTAGCAAATAACATTTTTGTCTTTACAATTTACCTTTGTATTTCTTAAGTTTCAACACTGGTAAATTTAACATTGGTCAAATTTAACATTGGTCGGTTTTACTTATAGATTTTAGAAATTTTGCTACTCTGCTGCCTCGCTATAGTGCGGACAGCCATTATTTCTGTGGTCCTCAATCGTGAGGACGGTCGCGACTGGTTTCCGTCACGGCCACTTCTTTCTACCAACATCAGGGCGTATTTTGCGGTCCTACCACGCGGGGTAGGGCCTTTCCTATGCATATCGGAGTATTCGGTGAGTCGTACCATTCTATTCATTTGCGGGTCGGGCATGGCAAGAGCTCGCCAAACCCGAACGTTTTTATCTATAAGAAGTACTGATTTATGCGCGCAAAATCGCTGACTCTTCTCTAAAAATCGACCTAATCAAGAATGGGTTACTCACGGACATATACACCTCAACAATCGAACATAAAAGGCATAGAGAATTTACATAAAATATGTGCCCTTATAGCCACAATCAACGAAAAAAATACATCGAAAACGTGCCTTTATGGCCACAATCAACGAAAAGAATACAAAGAAATCAGAATAAATATGGTACGACGGTTGTATATACGGTTACAGCAATACACATACGCTTTAGAGTACAAATCGGATATACAGAATCAATACAATCAAGTTACCAATTCAAACATGTATATGCAAGAACAACGGTATAAATGGGTACATAACGATTAATACATTCGCAATAATTCATTCGTTAAAGGTGATACATAACTATTATATCAATGGATGCCTTTATGATTGGTACGAATAATAATATACAAGTCAAATACGCCAATGGTTGCATTTATGGCAAAAACAAATGATATGGTACGACAAAGAACAGCAATAATGATACAACAATTATCCTTTCCTGAAATAATCATGATACCTATTCTGATCACGAAAATGTCGGCGGTGCAGACCGAAGTGCTAAAAATACATAGTTACGTAGCGAGACTATCGGGCATAGCGATTTCTGATTTGCGATGTACATAGTAATTATAACTGAGGCGACAACGGGCACTCGCCCGGTCGGTTCGTTTACATGGGGAAATCAACACGCAATTCCGTGGGTACAAAAGATCCTTCTATACAGATCTGCTCCAATTATATATACATATACGGAGGCGAGGAAATGGCTTCGCGTTCCTGCAGACATAGTCGTTGGGGGTTCAATTCCAGGAAACATCAGTGTCGCGAATTCATAAATGTTATCCATTTGCATGTTTCCAGAATTAACCTATCTCGTAACGATCCAGCATCGATCTGTTACACAAGTTCGAATCTGGACGCCTGAAGAATACTGTAATCGTAAAACTGTAACTCAAACGTTGCATACTATGCAAAAAATTAATTAACTAAATTGTTTTATTAATTCAACTCATAATAAATAAATTATTGGCAAAACCTACTGCGCACGGCAATAATGTAAGCTAGAGTCGAGCTTTGCAACCAGATCAAGTAGCTTTTCGTTGCTTTCCTATAAATAACCCATTTTATATTTAAGATTGAAACAGAGGGGTGCACTTAAACTCCAAAGGTGCAACCAATATCAATAAAGCAAGTGTATGATAGTGCACGCAAGTAAACAATCCACAATACATCAATCACTTTGTACAATAATAGAACATGTTAACAACAAGCTTAAAATCGCTGTTACAGTTTTGATATACTGTTTTCTCAGTATTAATCGAGTATATTACTTATTATTGTGCCGACTCATAATACTACTAGATGTGCTTCCAGAATAGACGACGATTCTTATTATGGCCTACTGTGTCACTGTCGACGACCTGCTAAAACGCGACCCTTACCTGATCAAATGCTGACGAGATTTTTTGAGCGACAACGAAAAATGCATGGCTGATGACGAAAACTCGATTACAGCAATTATTTAATTTCGACGTCAAAACAATGTTAACAACAAGCTTAAAATCGCTGTTACAGATTTGATATACTGTTTTCTCAGTATTAACCGAGTATATTACTTATTATTGTGCCGACTCATAATCCTACTAGATGTGTTTCCAGAATAGACGACGACCCTTATTTTGGCCTACTGTGGCACTATCGACGATCTCTCACTGCTAAAACGCGATCCTTACCTGATCAAATGCTGACGAGATTTTTTGAGCGACAACGAAAAATGCATGGCTGACGTCGAAAACTCGGTAACAGCAATTATATAATTTCGACGTCAAAATGGGTAAATATATAGCGCTGGTGAAACAGCGTCAGCTGAAAATGCAATTGAGCAGCTTTCGCCAACGTAGAAAGCCGTTTGTGAATGCACTTTAGTCAAATTTATTATGCTTTGTTAGATCGAGCATAAATATTTTTACAATACCTTCTAACAATGGCCACTGTTCGCTCGATGGTCTCTCGCTGTTTGAATAATGCAAATTGCACTGCTCGCTCACATGAAACCGACAGGCATTTCTTGCGTGTATTGTAGTTAGCACTATCATAAACAAGGGTCAGTTTTTTCTATACCATCGGACATATACACAGTTACACCACGTCTTTAGATTCCTATCAGCTTAAATGTGAAAGTCTGTGTATTTCAATCATACCACAAAAAAGTAATAATATGTCGGACATGAACCCACCCGGTATTGCTATAGAACTAAAATGACGTTTAAGATATATGGCGAAAAACTATTAAACTTGTCAACAATTTAATATACGTTACAAAAATAGAATCAAATTACACTGTAGATGATGCTTGTACGCTAGAATTAATATTATAGAACCAAATGTAACAAAAAACAAAGAATTATAGGTAGATTTGGTCCAAGAAATTCGAAAGAGCCCTAAATTATGTTATTAAAGACTTAATGGAGTGAGTTCGGTGCGCTACCCTGCTGACTTAACCCTTGGGATAGTGTAAGGTTTTGTAAAGAACCAAGCTTAATTTTAATTTTCCGAATAGGAGCCAACCAATCATACTACCAAAGACACTTTTGTCCTTTAATTACATAGGAGGTATAAAATCTGTATTTGTATGTGCAAAATCTTGCAGCTCCGGTTAGGCAGTTTATGTTCCAGTAGAACAAGTAAAACTGCTATTACTTCCCAGAAATGATTGCCGCGTTACGAGCCAGTCAACATCAAACAGAAATCCAACAAAGAAAACTAATTTAAAATAGCGTGTCAAAAATGGCGTCGGACGAAATTCAAATGCATTTCGAACAAAATTTGGAATTTCTCGAGGGAACACCGACCGGATATTGAACGAACAGCACTCATTTCTGGCGAGCGCTGTGTAGTTTCGGCCGATTGTAACAAGCAAACCCATACATACGTTGCCTTCTAACGGCGCTAATTACAATAGAAAATCCCGCCAAAATGTTTTTGGTTGTGTGGCATGATAAACAAATCAATGTATAATTAATCAAAACTTCGAAAAACTGTTTGCTATGACAACAAACTAAAGCTAGGCGAAACAGTAAAATCGTATTCGACAAAACAGTCGTTAGGTTCAGTTAGAGATATGGCGAGTGTAACAAAACCTACTGAACAAATAAAATAAAATGTAAGAGCAGATGCTACATAAATCTATGTACAGTAAGTTGTTCTTGAAAATTCGTTACCTTAATATAAGAACTAGACACCGACAAACCCTTTGAGTTGTCGGTCATCATAGAGCTTGGTTTTAGCGCACAACTGAGCAATGTAGATGCGCCATTCGGTTCTGCTAACGAAACATTAGATGATGAAACAGGTGGTGTTGCTGTTGAAGATGCGTTAATATTATCTTTAAGCATTTCGATTATGACAGCCGACTTTTCTAAATCCGATTCAAGCCGCTCTTTTTCAGCCGAAAGTATTTGGTAGTCTGCTACGAGTTCACTCTGTCAAAATAAAATAAAATGACGTAGAATACATAACAATGTATGTAAAGAAGGTAAATTCTGAGTGTTGAATATGCAATTGAGAAACATGTACACACCATCCATGTATCAGCCATGTTGCTTGAACAGTTGATACGATAATGTTCGTTATATCTTCATGTATATACATACAGGATAAATTACTGTGAAAAATATGACGAAAAAGCCCTATGTAGTTTGAACGGTAGCAGGCATTGCCATTTTCCAGTAATGTGGGTCTCATGGAGCCACTGAACACCCCGTTTTGACACGTGTTACAAACATGAGAACTGCGTAGCAAATCGATATGTATAGTGTTATTGAGCGGAGCGAAGCGAAGCGTTTTTATTTTCTGTCTGGGATTAAAACGGTCGATGTCCGTTCGTTCGTTCGTTCGGTCCGACGGATCTCAAGAACCACTGAACCGATTTAAAAAAACTTTTTTGTTTGAAAGCCTATCATGTCAGAGTGTGCACCTGATATTTGGGATTAAAAAATTTTGCGTGGTTAATTAGTAATTAGCTAATCAGTTAAGCTTATGCAGCTAAAATAGAGAATTTTGCAATATTTGTGTTATTTATTGAAATAGAATCGTTTCGATCAAACCATTATAGGGGTTTTTTGGGTCGAAGAATTCAAATATAATATTTTACCAACGATAAAGCCCTATGCAATGTAGTTACAAGAACATAAAATTGAGTACATTCGCAATGCCACAGCCCAAGCTCCGCTCACAAATGTAGTTCCACTATCGACTAGTTGAGCGGAGCTCGGCGAAGCCGAGAGAAGGGTTTTTATTTTCTGTCTGGGAGTAAAAAGGTCGATGTCCGTCCGTTCGTTCCTTCGTTCGTTCGGTCCGACGGATCTCAAGAACCACTGAACCGATTTTAAAATTTTTTTTGTTTGAAAGCCTATCATGTCAGAGTGTGCACCTGATATTTGGGATTAAAAAATTTTGCGTGGTTAATTAGTAATTAGCTAATTAGTTAATTTTATGCAGCTAAAATAGAGAATTTTGCAATATTTGTGTTATTTATTGAAATAGAATCGTTTCGATCAAACCATTATAGGGTTTTTTGGGTCGAAGAATTCAAATATAATATTTTTACCAATGATAAAGCCCTATGCCATGTAGTTATTTGAAGAACATAAAATTGAGTTCATTCGTAATGCCACAGCCCAAGCTCCGCTCACAAATGTAGTTTCACTACCGACTAGTAGAAGCTTATTCGCTGTTCAAAATGAGCCTAATTTGACTCATATATCTACACCGGTCGTTGAGTTACATTAAGTAACATGATATCTGGTCCTCCTTGGTACCCCATCCGAGCACTATTGGTCTGCTTTAAGATATTTGCGCGAGTCAATCTATCCGGCCAAAGCTAAGTTATGCGTGTAAATTTATTATTATTATGATACTCTATAATATCTACTAACGACACAAGCATCGCAAATAAAGAGCGGTGTTATTTAACGAAATAATAATACATGTCGCTGAAATCATAACAAAATGGAGAACATGACATGCAAATTGCGGAGCAAATATATTGTATGAATGATACTTGCAACGGGAGTTTTGCATCAAGTTACATTAGTAACCCCCACAGCAAGAAGGTTGACGGTTGAATATGTGCAGTGTGCGCTCATTCAGTTTTCAGATATTCCAAACTAATCTTGGTCAGCTTTTGTGAGACCGAGAAACACAACTCATTCACAATACATTAAGGACATAGCTACGGCCATTTACAGTAAATATCAAAAGCGAACTCTCTTGATTTTTTGATCCAATGGTGAAAGGAACGAAAAGTTTCAAAATGTGTAAGTCAAACTTTCACGAAAATTATAATTAAATTCAAGCGCCAATTTCACCCAATTTTTGTTTTAGTAAGACTTGCGTACATCATGCAAATACAGCAGCCTTTAATGTTCAGAAACACCAAACACTTATAAACCGCGCTACGGCAAATACAATGACAAACTTTCAGAATTTGACAAATTTTGTTGCAAAATAATTAGCCTTTATAAATTCCTTCTCAGCGACCCACAGGGATAATCTCATGCCCAGCGTGGGGTTAAAACAATAAAACCAACGTGCTTAACCAGTTAAACAACCGTACAAGGTCAATTTTCATCGCCATTAGAAAAATATTTACTGGTCCAAACATTGCAAATTTTACTTCTGGGGATATTTTTGTGTTAATTGAAAATGGTTGAATAATGTAATATATCGATGGACTACAAAAAAGAAATTTTTAATTGATACACGGGTATTAGATGGGGCTAGTAAACAATCTGAAAATCGTAATTGCCTTCCATGACCAAGCATCTGCTACCGAAATACAGATTTACCATATACAAAATTAATTTAATGATTGCAAACGGGCACTAACATTAAAATCTTGGTTACAGTGGCTAGATTAAACTTAAAATATCCACCTTTACATGTGAAAATACTTCTACACAAATCTTCCAGCTAGGCACATAAAATCAATCATAATCTCGAAACTTCAAATTGAGATTTTTGATTTTGACCTCGGAGTTCAAAATAAAGCTATTATAGTCCTACAGCAAAATTCACATTTTTGGACCAAAAGATAACCGTGATGTTATATTCATCTCGCACGTGAGTAACTATAAGACGATAGTATTTAGTAAATATTGGAGTACATCTAGCTTTCTGGCAGCGCGCGACAATTAGCCGTAAGATCCATATCTGGCATGTCCACTGCCCTCCGAAAAGTGGGGGGAGAACTTCGGGGGTCCCCATGTTCATTCTCGAGGGAAAATTAAGAGTGAGGGGGATAAATTTTGCTTAAAACTACTTAATATTTCCATATTTTCATGCATGTTACTACCATGAATGTATTTTCAAGCTAAAAAACGATATTTTAAGATTATAAATAAATAGTGGTAATTAATGTTTAAAAAACCATTTGCAAACAAAAAACAAATTTTCAGACATACAAATTTTGGAATTAGCTGAACATGGGGTCTCGACCGAGTGGAGGGGCGGACATTGGGGAAAATCTCACGAACATGGTGGATTTGGAAAGTGGTGGTCCCCCCCTCCCACTCACGCCCTGTGGACAAGCCAGCATATAGCCAGCTTTTTTTGAAATTTTCAGTATGAAAAGATCTAGTGAGTAGTCGTGGTGATTAACTACTGTCGAGCACACCGTTTTTAAAGAATCCAAAAAAAATCAAGTGAGTTTGCACACACGTAAAATATCGTATAATACAAAAACAACCGTCAGCCTGAAAAAACACACGCCGCAGCGTTATCGTACAAAAACTAAAACGTAATAAATTAAACTTAACTTATTGGGGAAATATGACGGAAAATTGTGGTTCCTGTCATTTCACTAGCAAACCCATTGGAGTACATCTAGCTTTCTGGCAGCGCACGACAATTAGCCGTAAGATCCATATCTGGCATGTCCACTGCCCTCCGAAAAGTGGGGGGGAGAACTTCGGGGGTCCCCATGTTCATTCTCTAGGGAAAATTAAGAGTGAGGGGGATAAATTTTGCTTAAAACTACTTAATATTTCCATATTTTCATGCATGTTACTACCATGAATGTATTTTCAAGCTAAAAAACGATATTTTACCATTATAAATAGTGGTAATTAATGTTTAAAAAACCATTTGCAAACAAAAAACAAATTTTCAGACATACAAATTTTGGAATTAGCTGAACATGGGGTTTCGACCGAGTGGAGGGGCGGACATTGAGGAAAATCTCACGAACATGGTGGATTTGGAAAGTGGTGGTCCCCCCTCCCACTCACGCCCTGTGGACAAGCCAGCATATAGCCAGCTTTTTTTGAAATTTTCAGTATGAAAAGATCTAGTGAGTAGTCGTGGTGATTAACTACTGTCGAGCACACCGTTTTTAAAGAATCCAAAAAAAACCAAGTGAGTTTGAACACACGTAAAATATCGTATAATACAAAAACAACCGTCAGCCTGAAAAAACACACGCCGCAGCGTTATCGTACAAAAACTAAAACGTAATAAATTAAACTTAACTTATTGGGGAAATATGACGGAAAATTGTGGTTCCTGTCATTTCACTAGCAAACCCTTTCAAGGGCTTGCGGTATTTATTGTTCAATATGTGTTGTTAGGGCCAGGAGGAGAAAAAAAAAAATAAATTTCTAAAAAAAATCATTTATTTATTATATAAATTATATACATATAATGCGCGGTGCGGTGAAGCGCGCGTTAGTGTAAAACATAAGCAAGGACAGGCATACCCTCCCCTTTATTACTCCTCACACCACCAATGCCAAATCTTAAGAGAGAAACGAGAAATAAGAGTTGACCGTGATCGGGGCGCACCCGAAAATCACCCAGGCTCTCGACGGCTCCCAAGACCAGACCTAGGAAATTGGGAAAAGGAAAATATCAAAAAAGGCAAATAACATTTGAAAAAGACAACAAAAAAACGAAAGCAAAAAAATGAAACCAACAGAGTATTTCACAAACCGGTAGTTCGCGAAACAAAGGGGAGAATAACAAATGGAAAAAGAGCGGGCAAAGGAGGACCAACGAGAAGACAAACCGGAAGCATCTAGGGCACAACCGACAGAAGAGAAAATGGAGAAAAGAAAAAAAATAGATTTCTCCTCTTCTTCCTCTTCTTCCCGGTCTACGTGGTTTACAAAAATACCACAAATATATATTGATGCTATAGTTGCAAAAACCAAATACAAATAAAATTTAGGATTTAATTTTTTATTTTATATTTTTTTTTAATATTATAACGCACAAAAAAACAAAAATGGAAAGGGAGTGGAAATACAATACGACAAAGACAAATAAAAATAAATATCAAATACCTGATAATGAGGATTACGATTTTACCTTTTACACAATGAACAAAAATATATATGTAACAGATCCTTACGGATCGTTACGAGGTGGATAATCCTGACCACAGCCTAATGGCCAACTTTTGTCGAAAACTCATAATCTTGACCACATAGCAATGGTCAACATTTACGAAAATCCTGACCACACGATAATGGTCAACATTTAAAATAAATCTGACCACACCCAATGGTTAACATTTTTTCGAATAAAAATAAATCTGACCACAGTGCCATGGTCAACATTTTTCCGACCACCAATAATTATGTCCACAGTATAATGGACAACATTTTTTCCGAATACAAAAAAATCCCGTCCACAGTATAATGGACAACATTTTTCCGAATACAAAAAATCCCGTCCACAGTATAATGGACAACATTTTTCCGAATACAAAAAATCCCGTCCACAGTATAATGGACAACATTTTTCCGAATACAAAAAATCCCGTCCACAGTGTAATGGACAACATTTATTCGACTACTAAAAAATCCCGACCATAGCGTAATGGTCAACATTTAATCGAGTTCCCCAATAATCATGACCACGTGTACAGTGGTCAACATTTCTGAATTCTGTCACCAGTTTCTCCCCAACCCGGAACACCCGACAGGAATAGCCCAAAAGGGTACGGAACCCACCTTCGCCCTATAATACGTACATTTATGTAAGCAGAACCAATTAACCTCCTCTGAACGCAAACAAATATGTAAATTGAGCTCCTCTATATAGATCCATTAACCATGAAACCCTGTTGTCACCTCATAGAAGATCGCCTAACTGGCACAAATCCTGAACCGCAGTATATACGTAAATTAGTAATTGAAATAACTCGCAAGAGCAATAAGGTTATGTAAGCACATAATTACGATCGATCGGAAATCATCGGATATATACGTAGAAAAGGGGAACAGAATCAAAATCGGAGTATATACGTACGTAATTGGAGCAAACTCAATCGCACCATATATCTATATATAAGAAAATGGAATAATCAGATCCAAAGAGTCCCGCTATGTAACCGACTTGTATTTCAGTATTTCGGCCTGCACCGCCGACGTCGTTTTGATCGAAATGGGTATCGTTATAGTTATTTTAGGGATGGATATTTGTCGAGAAAACATAACCGTATACACCGTTCTTTGTGTCCATCTGTTGTAGTGCCCCGATGGCACGCCTCGATATATGTACCTAGTGACAATATCATGATTCTTATGTCGTATCATTGGCCATAAAGGCATCATCGTATATATATAGATATAGTTGAATTACGTATCGTTATTATCGTTATTGTTATTCGTTTGATGGCCATAAAGGCACATTTTCGATATGTTACCATGCTCGTGTTACATAGCCGTGTATCATTGAAACCATTATTGTTGTTCGCATGCATTTTCAGGTACCTAAGCTATCAGACTGATTGGGATGAATTGTTAACCGGATATGCACATGTATAAATGCTATACCGTATTTATGCCGTTTGTTGTATAGTAGGCGGTCATATTGTCATTGTATACCGTATAATGCTTATTTTGTACCATGATTGTACTATGTTATTCGACTGGTCAGGCCGTAAAAGCGCCTTTGATTGGCCAGGAATTTATGTATATCGTTTGCTGTACTTTGTCGTTATTTTTGATGAATTTTAGGTTGGAAATACGATCTGTATAGAGCAACGTATTTGACATGTTCTAGAGGGAATTTTAGGGATTTTTCTTATGCGTCTAAATCGATATTTTCTAGGTGTAGAACGCGAGCATGGTGAACCCTTGCCGTGCTCTATTTGCAGGGAATTTAAGGACGGTACGACTCCCCCGCCGGACCCAGTGTAAAAGTATATATAGGAATTGCCCTACCCCGAGCGGTAGGACCACAAAACGAGTTACAAGTTTTCATAGGAAATTACTGGCCGTGACGGACTCCCGTCACGACCGTCCTCACGAATGAGGACTACAAAAAATGTGGCTGTCCGCCCGAAAGCGAACAGCAATTGAGGAAATTTCTCGGAAAATATAAGTCCAGCTCTAAATTATCAAGTTTACCAGTGCTCGCTGCACTGGTAATTAGCCGAACTCAACAAAATATCACTCACCAGCGTTCATTCGCGCTGGTTAAGATAAGAAATAAAAGTTGGAAAATTTAGCAATTTGGTGTCGAAAATATCGGCTCCGGTCCATAACTCCGGAACCGTTGGGAATTCCAAAATTTTGTACTCAACATTTCTTGTAGCAAATTTTACGGCCTTTCTAATGAGACCGGTTTCGTAGAGATCCGACCCGGATCCACGGACTTAAGGACAAATTAGTATATATGTAAGCCGGTAAAACACGATTATCTAAATAACTCAACGAATTTTAGTCATAAAATTATAGGCGTAGTATTATTGGAATCCCCAGACCCGAGGCTTTTATTTGAGCCCGGACGGGTCTCGCTGCGCCCACTTTTAGGTACCCCATAAGAAGATTTTAAACTAACGCCCCGACCGGCGTGTCACCCCTCATTAGGTTCCCCTTGTCGAGACGAATCCAAAACTATATAGAACACCCCAGAAAAGTGTCCCCCGAACCCAGGGGAACCGTTTAAACATCCCGATTATTGAAAAATTTGGCATGGACCCTCCCCCAAGAGCCTATTTTCCCCCCTGTAGACCGAATACGGTCCTGTTACATATTAAAATGCTCGGGCGGACATGCTGAGTCCGAAACCGAGTCTAGTTTGGCACTCTGGCCATTCCCCGAGGACCCCCACCCTCTTTTTACCCCATCGCCGTCGCTTTCTTTCCTTTTGTTTACATAAGCCGCGTCTAGATATTCTAACCCCAATCCCAAATGTGTAAAATGTATATGTATATATATATGTTTCTATGAAATATAGACATATTAATATAAATTTAATGTGAATTTTCTAAGTTTCATATTAGCTGGACGTAAGGGCACTGTTGATAGTGTAGGTTAATATAAATTGGATAGTTTAATATTGGTCAAATTCACACACGATTAAGTAAATACGTGGCGGGGACGTTCAACGATGGTGACTAAGTTGACTCCTAGGAATGTAAGCTTTGTGGACTTCGTGTTGTTTAGCTGCCGCATAAGACTGATATTAGAATGGAGGTCCACACTTGTTTGAGTAAACAATACTTTAATATAAAGTTGCTATGGAATTTGACAGTTTAATATTGCCAAGACACGTGGATTATATGTATGATTGGAGTACCTTATCAGCAAGTTGATGGCTACCTGTATTGTGCTTGTAAACGCTTGTATGGAGATGGCGGCGGGATATAAAGCAGTAGTTTGAATTTAGTGTGATTCTGTTATAACACCGATGGTTTACTATGAATTGGTGGCTTATAATACGAAGCTTTGCACAGAAATTTCTAGAAAGTTTGTGTTCATTTGAAAAGAAGTTTATATAAAAGTATCGTAAATAAGGTCGTTAATCATATAAGTTGCGTAGGAAATTCATATAAAATTCGGCCCAAAACTTTTAGAAATATGATCGGAATGTGGCCGATAAGAAAGTTTGTTTAATTCGGTCACATTGGATCACAAAATCGAACAAAAGTGCTGAATAAGCACTTCAACGACCTCCCAAATTTAAAATTTCAAAAATTTGAAATCCAGTATAAAAGCAGACCCGCATAAACAAAAGAGAGTTCAGTGCGACTGCGGCAGCGCAGAGTTCGGTCGTTTTGCAGACCGGCTCTGGCGCTTAATCATTGTTTCGGTTTTACTATTACTTCGCTTTGGCATTACGACTTTTGTTTTTGGTTTCTGCGCTTGGATGGATGCGATGGACGACGATTCAAAGACCTCGAGTATCGTAAGTATGGACAGGGAGGCGTAGGTTAGGCCTCGAAAACAGTTAACGTCGGATAGGGTTACTTAAGGTGGAGAGCCGAATCGGTTATATTGATTCAGTGTAAGCGCAAATCATTATGGACTCCCTGTCCATACGTCAATTTACATGTTAGTCCCGCCCGTCCTAGCTTGTCCCGCAGGCACGTAGTAGCGGTTAGTCGATTGCCTCATTTAATTGGATAGCCGAAGTCGTACTGGACCTCCCTCGGTCCGTGAGTTAGGATACAAACGAACGCGACACTCGCGTTGAGATTCTTTTACATGATTCCCTGAGTCGAGTTAGAAGTCAGGAAAAATTTCTTTGAGCTGACCGAGGTTAAATAAACGTTTTACATGCAAGTATATTGGCTAAACGAGGCACCTCGACTAGTACTCCGAATCATCCACGGTCATACACGAACGAGCCTGATTTATTTAGGATTTGCCGAAGGTGGCTTTCAAGATCTTATGCGTTTTACGATTTTACCTGGACAAGAGTCTGTCCAGCTGTTATGGTTTCGTCGATTGGATTTATTTGTTATTCGTTGGACGTGAACAAAACCTGATTAAGCTTCATTAAAAAGTCAACAGCGCTGTAGGCAGCGTTGCCAGCCGAAACTTTATACCGATATGATGTCCCGTGAGCGTGACGGCTCGCCCCTGCTAGAATAGGAGACTCAGTTCATCTAGAGAACTGTCCCAGGAATTTGGTTGAACTTCTACATGGATCCTGAGGAGGACCCGAGCTATCGATTTAGCATTCAAAACGTTTAAATACTACATCGGAAACATAAACCCGATGACCCAAAAGGAGCGTGCTTCCAGCCAGATATGTAAATTTAATTATCTTAGGACCTACTCCAGGAACTTTATTCAAATTTTGGTAGTTTCTTCGTAGTAATGTCTAGTGACGAATAGGAGCCTAAAACATGTCGATTTCGACTCGGAAACTGAAACCCGACGGCCTTGAAGTGGCCTAACACCACCAAAATGTGAAATTAGGATTAAAAGTAAAATATTTTAAGAATTTCTCCAGGAATTTCGCTGAAACTTTCGCAGTTTCTTCGAAGGGATGGCCACTATTGGACACCGCCCTGAAACCTGACCTTACCATATCGGAATCACAAACCCGATGGCCTGGAAATGGCCTGACCCTGTCAAAATGTGGAAATATAGTCAAAATTAAAATATTTACGGATTCCCTTCAGGAATCTTGGTGAAACTCTCGCAGTTTCTTCGCCAGCCTGTCTGCTTTAAGATAGAATCATAAACTTTAACTTTATCATGTCGGAATTGCAAACCCGATGACCCGGTAGGAGTCCGCCCCCACCTGAAATATGAAATGTTTATAAGGTAAAATTCTTTCCAGGAATCTCGACGATTTTTGCAGTATAAACAAAGGCCCGTTAGGCCGTCCGTTTGAGTTAGTAAGCCCGGCAAAGCCGTGGCTCATTCAAAAAATTATGAAAATTAGGGACCCGGGCAGAGCAAAATCCGCCCAGGGTCGACACAAGTTTCATAGAGTACTCTGCTTTGTACAGTTTTATATGCAGTTTTGCAATTCGGTTTTGGTATTGCTTTTGCACATATTTCTGAGTCTATCTCTCCTTCTTTCCCTGAATATAGCAGTTCAGTGGCACGAAAGCCGTCGGAGACTTGAATCTCCGATATACGGCAGCTGCAGCGAAAGTATCAAATTTACCAGGGTTGGTAAATTTGATAGCAGTGGTAGAGTTTTAAAGAAATAAAATTGACGACGTCGCTAGACGCGATGTCGGGTCTATCGGGTCTCGGCCCGACCGACCAATTTTTATGAGGACCGTTGACCCGGTCCTAGGAATTCGAAGTAGAAAGTCAAACCCAGCATCCATGCAAAAGGTCGTCGAAAAAGGCTGGTAATTTAGAAAGATATAGCGAATGGTAGGTTTTCTCAAGCCCCTACGGAATTTAAGCTCAATCCTCGATCGAAAATTAGGAGATCAATTAGTCTGAGGATATCTACCGACTAGGAGTAAGCTAGTAAAGTGGCTACGGTTGTTTTATCAACCGGGGCCTCCAATTATTGCCTCGTTGCGTCGAGCAGAAACTTCTCGAAATTACAGTCAAACTTCAGTATCAAATAGGAACATTTTTAAGTCAAAACAACGTAAACTTTAGTACCATTGGATCGATGCCGAGAGCCTGCGAGACCCCGTCACGAATATTACTTAACCTGATTACACTCCAGTGTAGCATCCGCGTAGTAAACGGAATCAAATCCTGCATTAAGAAACGCTCAAAACTTAGTCCCAAGCTCATACAACCGGGACCCCGTAAGTTGTACGAAAGGCCCGTCCGCCTGATCGTTCCTTTTCCTGCTGTTGTAACGCACTTTGGCGTATTTGAAACGTCTGTTCTGTTAGTGACTTGGATCGAAGAATTCGGTTAATTAAGACCTTATTGCTGTTGTGTCCATAAAATAATCTAATAGGGAACGAGCATCAAAATGGAGTAGAGTTTTTTGGACATTTCATTACAGATTTTCCATGGTCACCCAAAGGATTGTATGTATGTATGCGAGTGGGAGAGAAATTTTGTACTGTACCGTTGTCGCACACTTAGAAAAACACTTAGGAGTCGTACCAAGGAATCTTGCATACTCTTGTCATGGTATCCTTAAACTTTGTTGTATCCATTATTGCGTTTGTTGTCATAAGTTAACCGCATTGCTATTAATTGCGAATTCAATTACCTGATCATTATGTACCATAAGTTTGTGATTTGTATGAGCAAGATGAAGTCTCGCAAACGCCCCGTTGCACGCTCGTATCCCCGCCTCGTTCCGCCTTTCGCTTACCCGAACCTATTGTTGTGTCGGAGTTCCCCTCGTGTTATCGAGCCTAGTCCTAAGCAAATAGTTATTTCGATGGCGCCTTTATTATGTCGATAACTAACCACAGCATCTCGTGGTGCTAATTTTAATTTGACCCACTACTGATTGTTCACAAGTAAGGTAAGCGCAGCTGTCATAAGATAAGGCTTCACAGTATGTGCCGTGTTTTGACTCAGCTGTGAGAGTTCCATGAAAAAGGCGATGACTCCGCAACCCTCCCCCAACCGATACTCTGCTTGTTACGTATTAGCGTGCTATAAATGCGACATAACGCTATTGTATCTGCCCGTACAATATGTATCTGTCCGCGTACCCGTAAATTTTTGTGTAACTCATCAATAAATGCTCGCTGAAAACCCGAATTGTGTAAGAGTTTTGTTGACCCACTGTAGCGATAGGAATTGAAGGGGTTTGAAATCTGTCACCCCGATCGACGACCCACGTTCAGGTTTGACACGCGCATCGAAGAAGCAAACCTGAGCGTGACTCGCCGATTACAAATTAGTTTATTAATCATTGTTGTTGTATAGGTACGACTGGTGCGACTCATTAGAAAAGAAAATTTTAGACTCACGCTGGGCACCCAAACTAGGAAATTAGATACGCGCGGATCCGACGTTAAACGTCTAGGGATTTGTCGGACCCTAGTGGGGGCCACTGGCTAAAACAAAAACCAAATAATTGTCCATTTTTAGAAAGTTAGAAAGAATTTGATACTTCCCGGGTTAGACGTGGAGAGGGAATAGTGGTACGGTCTCTTTGGCCTGTGAGCAGGTGACGGAGCCGACCTCCCTGGGGACCTCAAAGGTAGTACCTCGTAGACTACGTGCGCAACCCGTCCGGCAGGATCAGAACACATCCTGTGAAGCGCTCCTGCGGCTTGCTAAGCTCCGTCATTTCTTGGGCCTGACTCGCGTGGGAAAAGACATTCGCGTGATTGAAACCCATCAGGTCCGCCCTTGAAGTCACGATAGCCGGGGTCGTATGGGCATTGCGTCTGGGAAGTGCGCAGTGCAGCAGCGTCACGTCGATATTACATATGAGTTCTCCGAGAACAGAACCCATAGTTTGTGTCCTACAGATCTCTGAAAAATAGTTTTTGTCCCTGCGTTCGCGTATTGTTGGAGATTCATTGTTGAATTTTTGCGTTTGTTGCATAGCTCTCATCGAGAAGATTTCTCTAGTACCAAAATTGACCGGGTAACGTCACAGAAAAAAATTCAAAGAATAAATGCGTAAACAAAATTGTTCGTTATCTTGCTGTCTCTTTCATATTTTTCCAGGTCGACCTGCGGCAATACTTGCCAGGGGTACACATGTTCTGCTATCAATCATGTCATGAAACGAAGAGGGTTTGTATTTTAGATTTTGACGCCGGTTTTTTTCTTTATAGCTTTAAGTCTGATTTCACTATGGGCGTCCCAGAACATTGTTTTTACCATCAAATTGCTTGTGATTTGCAGGTTTTTAAAAAGCTACTGCTGATAAGCAAAAACACATTAATTTTATGTTCTGTGCATGTGTTGTCGGTCATTTAAAAAATTAACCGCTCTAGCTCTATTTGTTAGCTGGTTGTAGTTGTCATAAGATGGTACCTAGACCACACAGGGGCAATTTTTTGTGTCCACTTGACATTTTCTGGGCTCTCCGAATTGGGGGAGGGCTGGCACTTTTCGATTCTTACGGCTCAAAACATGTGCTCCCCGGTTCATGCCCCCTGGCAAAATTTTTGGTTCCCCCAGTTCATTGACTCTTGGCAAATTTTTTTGTTTCCAATCGGTCCAAATTGCTTAAAATTTATCATAATTTGTACTAAAATTCCGTTATAAAGCTAAAAATTTTGCAGATTTTGTCAAAATTTGCTTTAAAATAGTTTTTTCTCCATCAAAAGCATTTTGGCATTGTTTCTGATTGACACGTATTTTAACTGTTTTTCTCTTGGCAAATTGCCCATGGCAAAATCGGACGCCCCCTGTTCGGAGCCAACCCCCGTTCATTCTCCCTGGAAAAATTTTTAGCGAATGGAGAGCACAAATTTTTTTACAGGTTTTTCAGTTTATGTCGGATGACATATCTTAATCGTTAAGGTAAAAATCGTTATCCTCTATGGGAACAGTGCTTTTGGCTGCCGGTATCTATAGTTATCACACATCGTCAAAATTGTGATTTTTGGCCCTCCAAGTGTTAGGTTGAGCCATTTTGGTATTTTGAGACCATATTTATATATCCTATGCCATGTAAAGTGATACAGATAGTTGAAAAATGATGGTTGTCCACTGTGGGAACAGTGATTTTGTTTGCCGATATAGTTATCATAGATTGTCAAAATTGTGATTTTGGACCTTAAAAGTGTGTGTTCTAGCCATTTTGGTGCAGTGGAAGCGATTTTATGTATCCTGTATCACGTAAAGTGATACAGATAGGTGAAAATGGTTGCTGTCGGGGGAAACAGTGCTTTGGCTGCCGATATATATAGTTATAAATGGACAAAATTGTGATTTTAGGCCCAGAGGGTGTCAGTTTGAACCATTTTTGTTTTTGATGTATCCTATGCCATGTAAAGTGATACAGATAGGTGAAATTTGGTTACTCCCGGTTGCAGCAGTGATTTTAGCTGCCTATATAGTTATCTTAGATAGTCAAAATTGTGATTTTGCACCCTCCAAGTGTCAGTTTGAGCCATTTTGGTGTTTTGAGACCACATCTATGTATCCTATGTCACGTAAAGTAATACATACAGGTGAAATATGATTGCTTTCGGCGGGAACGGTAACTTTGGCTGCCGATATAGTTTCATAGATGGTCATTTTGGCCATACATATGTTAGTTTGAGCCATTTTGTCGCAGTTGGACCGATTTTATGTATATATCTTATATCTCGTAAAGCGATACAGATGGGTGAAGAATGGCTGTTGTCGGTGGGAACAGTAACTTTGGCTGCCGACATAATTATCATAGTTCGTCGTAATTATTATTTTGGACCCTAAAAGTTTTAGCTTGGGCCATTTTTGTTGTTTTGAGACCATATTTATGAATGTTATGTCACGTAAAGTGATGCAGAACGGTAAAAATGGTTATTCTCTGTGGGAGCAGTGAGTGTAGCTTCCGATACAGTTATCATATATAGTCAAAATTGCTATTTTCGACCCTAAAAGTGTCGGTTTCAGACATGTTGATGTTTAAAGACTATATTTATGTAAAATGGTACAGATAGATGAAAATGGTTGTTTTGGTGGGAACAGTGATTTTGGCTGCCGATATATTTATTATAGATCGTCAAAATTGCTATTTTGGACCATAACAGTGTCAGTTTAAGCCATTTTTGTGTTTTGAGGCCATATTTATGTATTTTGGGTCAAATAAAGTGATAGAAACAGGTGAAGCAGGCTGGTATCCGTGGGAACAGTAACTTTGGCTGCCAATATAGTTATCATAAATCGTCAAAATTGTGATTTTGGACTCCAGAAGTGTGTTTAAGCAATTTTGATAGCGATTTTATGTACGTATACAATGCCACGTATCGTGATCATATAGGTGAAAAATGGTTGCTCTCGGGGGAATTGTAACTTTGGCTGCCTATATAACTATTTATTTTATATTATGTGCTAAAAAGTACTATAATTGCATGTTTTTATTTGTTTGTTCCAGATGTATCCGCACCGTCGTGTAGCTTTTCATCTGCAACTACTGAACCGATAATGGAGCACACATTGAGTCACAGAACAGTTGAGGCGTTTGTTTCTAGGACCTCGTCAAATGATCCGGTACTGCTGTGTTATTTGATTTATAAGAATAATGGTGGTACTGCACTCATTGGAGCGAATCATCAAATGTTTTTACCTTCGAATTTTTTAATTCGAACGTTACGTTGTGTTTCAGTTTAGGTATAATTTTGACTGATGTGAGTGTTCGTGTTCGTAAATCTCACCGCTATTGTCTTATTCGTTTGTAGAGCTTCATAAGTTTTTAGAAGAGAAAATTAAACATTTCCCATTTTATATTTTTTCATGTATTTATCTAAAAAAGTTTGAAGATGGACTGAATCTAAAATTCATTCTTTGCACCTTTGGGACTTTGAAAATCATTTTTTGCAAAATAATTTTCTCAAACTATATATTATTGGCATTTGAAAGTGTTTTAATGGTGTTTTGACTTTTTACCAATGGTTTGCACTAAAAAATAATTGAAACTTAACGAGCGAAGCTATCGGAATTTCCACAGATGGCGCCAGGGAGAAAATCGTGAAAATTGTCCGTTTCTGTCATTTATAACGCATCTTCGTATGAATTTATTTCGGTAAATTTTTTTATTAGATAGCAAAACTGACGTGAATATGCCCTTTAGTTGAACGCGAACAGCTCCGATTTCATCTTCGGGGTCAAAAAATGGCAAAACACGTGTTTTAAGGATACTTTGCTAAATCTGATGCATATTTCATGCGTTTTCAATGGGTTTAGGGTCAATGAACACGATTTCCAGAATATAGTCTGTCTTCAGTGTTTTGATTACGTAGTGCACACATAATCAAGAATTGTTCGTATATGTTCTGGGCTCTCCATTCGCTGAAAATTTTGCCAGGGAGCATGAACCGGGGGGGGGCTGGTTCGGAACCAGGGGGCATTTTGCCAACAGAAAAAGGGTTAAAAATTATGTCAGAATTGCTGCCAAAACACTTTCCATGGAGAAAAAAGATATTTTGTAGTAAATTCTGACAAAATTTCGGAGTTTTAGTACATTACATGTATCAAATTTTATTGGGGGTATATATTTTACCGACCAAAAACAAAAGTTTTTGCCAAGAGACGATGAACTGAGCGGAGCGCAGAATTTTGCGAGGGAGCACAAATCGGGAGGTACCCTGTTTTTGCCAGGGGTCACTTGAAAATGCCAGGCCCCGAGCTTCATTCTCCGAACATTGGAGAGCCCAGTAGGTTTTCTGGTAGGTTGAATACTATGGTTTTGTTATCTAGAGATCAGCACAAATACTTGTTGCGTTGTCAGTTGTTTCGGATGGGTTTAGGGTCGGTGAGATTTTATAATTTTCAATGAATTCCTGCTCCAAGAGGTTTTAGAGTGGTGTCTACTTCAAACAGAGCCAGATACAGGGAATAAACAAAACAACTTAAAAGTGAAAACCGTTTCACCCTCGCTTGCGAGTTGTTGTAGTGTTATTTAATCGTGCTCTACTCCTTTTATGATTAACGTACAGCTAATCATCCACATGTTTCGTGATCAGCAATAATACTAATTACCTTTGAAATCAGTCATGATACTAATTAGCTTTGAAATTTCATAAGTTACATGGGTAGTATTCTTGTTTTATGAAAGTGCAACTTGTGGTTGTATAAAATAGCTGATTGAATTTATCTTAGGTTGCTTAATTTGCACTTTATGCACTTGGAGCTGAGTGGTTTACATGCTGTACAGTTATATGCATTGATTTTGTTGTTTTAGTTTCGTATTATGTTACTGTTGCTGCAGTAAAACTATAATTTTTATTGCTGAAACCGTCACTGTTCGGCATTTGTTGGACAACTCTTATTTAAATTCCGACCACTTCTACAACATGTGCAGCATTGTTTTCAAGTTGTTTGAACGGGGTTGGGTTTTGGTGTCCGATTACGTGCTACGGTATTGCCTATTTGACATATACCTGTTATCTATCATACACAAAAAGATTTCTCAAAAAATGAATGCCACGATTTTTCTTGAATGTATTTGCAAAGAATTATTGTTTTAGTACTGCCTGATGAGTTTTGAAAATAATTATTGGCGTAAGTTCTTTGCATCGTCTTTGCAAGCAACCTGAATTTACTATGCTTTTGACATTAAGATTGAGGTATCGAGTTTTGGGCCTGAATAATGTCGGTAGTTCTATCCTCACTGTTTACTCGTAAGTATCGTCAATCCCTTCAGCAACAACGGCACTGACTATTGTTCGCTCGAGACTTGTTCGCACTAAATTTGTTGTAAAAATAGTTTGTTATTAATTTTAACTATTTTAAAATCTTGAGTGAGCCACTCGTTCAATATTCGCTCGAAATGACACGGTCATTTCTGGTGAGTACTGAACATGAGGAAACAAGCCGCAGTATATCATATTGGTTTCTCTGGCGAACGCCATGGTATAGAATACAATGAATAAAATTTATGTAATTTTCTGTTATTGCGGCATCGCGGTATATATTTTGGGTTTTCTATAATTTTTAAAGGCGACTTTCACTGTCAACAACGAAGCACAGTGGTTCACGGTGCCTGATGCTATGGTTCAATCGTTATATACTGGTCAAGTTTTGCCGAAAACATATCGTTTTCAGGTGATATTTCATTATGTATATTATTTTCTCACTCAGTTAAATTAATAGGACGCCTAAGTAATACTAATTACCGTTTTAAGCTGAGTGGTCCAATAATGAGACACTACACTAAGTTGCTGCAATTATTTTAACCGTCGGCTATTTTAGATTTAGTTTGATCGTGCTGATGATATTTTGTTTTCTCACGGGCTATTTGTTATAAATTTCGTTCAAGATGCATTATTAGAGTAACTTTTTTGTCTGACTAGTATATTTTCCTTTGGCAATTGTTATTATCTTGCTAATATCACTATTTCTTGATCTATTGTCGACAGGGTGCAAAAGTATAAGAAACACTCATACTATAAATATCGTTGCTAAATACCTGTACAAGGTTCTGCCTGATTTCCCGTTATAATGTATTATTTATTGTTATACATAAGCTACAGTACCCGCCAAAAATGACTGTCGCTCGCTCGAAATAAATTTGTTCTATAAATAGAATTTTCTATTAATTTAAATAGTTGCGAAATCTCGAGCGAGCCACTCGCTCGCGACTCGCTCGAACTCGCTCGCTTGAAATGCGACGGTCATTTTTGGCGAGTACTGTACTTATATTGCGAAGCTTAACACTAGTCTTATAGTTACCGATAATGATTGCGCTTTTTCAAATTATTGCGCTATAATGGGAAACGATTTGATTTGACAATAATGTTTCAGAGTTTTTAATGAACTCGACATTAAATTGAATTGATATTAAGGGTGAATTGACTTGAAGTATTATCTAAAATTTTTATTAACAGTATTGTGGCTAATATACATTTAGACTAACTATGACTAAAGCTTAATCAAAATAAAATCTGTTCAATATACGTACGCATCATTTTCAGTGCTTAAATAGTAAATATGCAACAAACACAACAATGTACATGTTGCAATTGCATGAAAAACGCGATAAAATGCAACTATAATACTCCAAACTGACAGAGAGCGCACGTGCTTTCCCTACTAATCTCGCGAAATTACATCAGTTATTCCAGGTTGGCCCCTAAAATTTTGAACCTGTGGAAAGGCAAGTTGAAAAAACATCGAACAAGCTTTAAACATAGTGTTTGTAGCAACGTTTGAGACAATGAAATGAGCCACTTAATGCAATCCAAGTGGTGCCGTCTGCTCATTAATGCATTTTGCGTACTGATACGCGGTGCTCAATATTATATGTGGTGGAATTGTATAAAAATTGTATTGTAGAACGAAACTTTTGGCGAATGCAGCTTCTTGATCAGGCGGCCGTTTCTCGATATCGTAAATTGTCTGAAAAATAGCAACTTTGAGTTTCCAGTAAATCGATACGTTCTCTGTATCCTTTTCTGCATAATGGTGTTTTATTTAATAATAATGATATTAAGCTTTTTGTGTCTTTATATTAGTACGCGGTTGAAAATATTGGTCATTCTTTATGGATGTAGGAGAAGTTTCGAAATAAGTCTTTCCTTACAGATGTTTGTACCTGAAAAGTGAAGAACTATATCCACGGACAATAATATGTGCACAAAACGACTTCTTTAAAAAAGGTTGTAATGTCCGTTTGAATTAGCGTTTAATTATAGACAAAGACGTTCCTTTGGGATGGTGTCCATTTGCAAGCGATCGTCTTAGTGTTCGTTTGCGTTTACGTTCGATCAAGTTTCACGGTCGCTTTTATGACCTTATTTTTCACAGAGATTATGCAATGAAATTTTATGATCATAACACTAGTACACAAACGAAAAGTCGTGTAAACCTAACTGAGCTTATTTCAGCTTACATTTGAAGCTTTGAACGAACATTCCGAGTAAAATGGGTTTTGCCTAGTGATATTACTTTTTGAATTACAAAAAAACACAAATGTGTGGAGTTTCCTCAAAAATTATGTTTGTCAGTTTGGCCTTGATTATTATTTTAACGGGTAATTTCTGTAGTTTTAATCTTGTGTTTGCGCCGATGTACAAATATTTAGCGGAAAATTGGACAACACGGATAAAACCTAGTTGGAAGGAAAGTGTCCAATAGTTCGCAAACGTGCTGAAATTAACTGTGCTACATTGCCTTATTTAATTTTTGATGTGCAATTATTACCTAGCGGGACTGCCACAAACGGGAAAAAGCGAGAAAATGCAAAATTGATAAGGAGACGGGAACTATTAATCTCTGTAGCTAAAAAATGTATAAGTTTTGTCTAAATATAATAAGGTAAAAATTGTGATACCTTATACACCTGGTGTGGATGTTTTAGGCATACTGTCGGAAGTATTGCTTTAACCGCAAGAGAATGCTTCAAGCGTGCTCGATTCCAGTGTAAATGTCGGTAACTGAATGCATTTGGGTTAAAACAGCCGAAAGCCGCGTAGTTTCTTATCAAAAGCGAGGAGTCTCTAAAGAAACGTAAAATATGTCGTCGAACTGTAGGAAAATGTTTGTCTGTCTGCATTACAACCGCTAAGAAATAAAAATGAATATTTTGAAAAACCAAAACTAAATCATTTTATCGAAAACTAAAACATTCCTTTAAATTTTAAACAACAAATTGTAGTTTATTTTCAATTTAATTTTAAGCAAAGGGCTAGAGACCTAGTTGTAAGCAAACGGTTTTTCTAGCATTTTGGGGCCATCTTACCTTGCGAATATTAAAAATTGTGCACAAGAAACAGGAAATTTGTTCTGAAGGACTTGAAAATACGAGTAATTTGCAGCCGAGTCTTTGTTGCAATCCTGTCTGTGAGTTTACAGGAAACTCACAAAGTTCAGTTTTAGAGTTTGGTTTTATTATTCGACGATAGGCGTTCCAGTACATTATATGAAGATGGTGAAAATTATCCTTTTCTCGATATTTCCCATAATTATAAAAGTTTGAAGAGTGTTGGCTTTTGTTCTAAGGAGGCTTTAGCCTTTCTATAATGGATTTTAGAAGGTTTCTTTATTGGGTTCTATAAGATTTCTATTAGTTTTCCTTAACGAATCATATTTTGTTTTAAATGGTAAAACTGGTCACGGTAAAACTATCTCGCTTCTACAGACAATTTATTACGCGAATCTCCACAAATGGATCGTCTGTTACGTGGACAAAGGTTAGTTATGTTTTCAAATACGCTAATTCGAAAGAAAGTTAGAACTAGTTATTATTTTTCAAAGTACTTAAAGCATGACAGGGCGAAATTTTTCTATCATTCATGGCTGCGTTTCGTTCAATAGCGTCTGGCTTGAATTTTAGAAATTATTGTACATCTTCCATAACACTTTTTAGCAGATTTCAGTCATACTTCTGGCCACGTTTTCGTGGGTGGACCCACCTTCAAGTTTATCGAGCCTTTTGTTGGGGGTGGGTTAAAATAATAAGAATATAAACATGGGCTTAAAACGATTATTAAACCTTTAAAAATTTCGGTTTAATTATCGTTTCTGTATGACGCTTTTGGACGCTAATATTTAATCAATTTATTTCAAAAGTTGGTGTTTTTTTCGGTTTGGTTGTACAAAGGCTAGATATTGTCTTTAGATTCTCGGCGTTGTCGCATACCGTGGATAAATTTTGACATTTCTCGTTATTTGGCTATTGGAGTAAGAAATATAATGGCCTGTGGCTTTCATATACAGTGCTCGTCCAAAATGACTGTTGCTCGCTCGCTACCCGCTTGAAAGTCGCTGGCCACTCGCATGGAAAGAAAATTTCTGCTAAAGTTAAACTTTATTAATTTTACTTTAGAAATCTTGCTCGAGCGAGGCGCTCACGACTCCCTCTAGATAAGACAGTCATTTTAGACTAATACTGTACACGTGCTGAAAATAATAAACGTTAACATTATTGTATTTTTGCTATTTTGAAGAAGCTCAGGAAGCTCCATTTTTGAAGGTTTGACATAATCGCTTGGCTGAGGCTACACACGCTCACCAGGCAACTTAGATGAAAATTTATTGAGCCTAGTGATGTAGAACTCAAACATTTTCCATCCTGTTTGTAACGCAGAAATTACAGCAACAGGTTCCGAAGTTTCTGGTACTTAGAAATTTAAAGTCTTAAGGAAGCTAAATTTTTGAAACCTCGAAATAATAACTAAGCGCACACTAACTACGCTCAATTCGTTTCTTTTCGCCGCGTAAGTTATTATGCGATAATTTGACAGGACAAGTGTACTAGATGATGATGCTTCATAACAGTAGGAATTCTGAAACTTTCGATTGTTTGGTAATAATATTTACAGCGCCTAATTTAAAACTCCTCTATCCGGAAATTACATTCACATACAGAATTAAATGTACACGCGTACGCACAGGGACACAATAATTGTATTTACGCGCACACGCATGCAATTGCTTTTAAGCGCACACGACGCAGCACGTAATAGTGTTTATAACCAAATGCATGCGAGCGCGGCAGTTATTGTGCAGTTAATTTGACCATCCGTGACTGTATGTATTAAATTGTTCCAAAGTCCTACAGAATAACAAGTATAAATTCTGCGGTGCTGTACTGGGAGCTCCATTCACTAAAAATTTTGGCTGGGGGCATGAACGGGGGGGCTCGGAACCGCGGGTACCCAAAATATTACCAGGGGGCCCGAACCGGAGGGCACTTCTTTTTTGCCAGGGGGAACTTGAAAATGCCAGGACCACCTCAATTTGGAGAACCCAGCCGTGTAATGTTGATTTTATAATGCAGATGCCGTTATTGCCAGAACCACTTAGTGTACCTGCGGAGAAAGTGTAGCCGCATGAATATTCATTTATGTACTGCCATGACGATACGGAATAGCTACATTGTAGGTTATAGCATCATCGGACTAGCTCCACTTAAATGAATAAGCCTTGGGATTCATTTAAACTGTTGAAGGCGAATAATTTATGTGTTCACACTTTGGTTGATATTACAAAAGCACATGTAAGGGTTTATCTTATGTTTCGGATTGGTTGGCAGTATTACTGGCCTGTCCACAGTGAAGGTGGGTGGCACTCCTTCTTCCCACTTTCCGAATCCCTCATATTCTTGAGATGTTCCCCAAGTCCGCCCACCCCCTTGCCGAAACCCCCATGTTAACTAAATTCAATAATTTTTATGTCTGAAAATTTATGTTTTTTGTTTAAAATTGTTTAACATGAATTACCACAATTTATAATGCTAAAACATCGTTTTTTAGCTTGAAGATACGTTCACGGTATTAAAACTACATGAAAATATGGGAATATTTAGTATTTTTAAGTAAAATTTTTTTCTCCTCCCCGCTTTGAAATTTCCCTCGAGAACGAACATGCCCCCTCCCGAAGTTCTCCCTCCTACATTTCGGAGGACTGTGAACAGGCCAGTATTATGGCTTATGAGATTCATATATATAATGGGTAAATTTTGCGTTTTTGTTAAATAGAAGCTATAATGAGGCTGGTTGGTGCTTACTAATTAATATTCAGCTCGGGGCTCCGTTTGTATTTCGCGAATGAATTAAGCATATTGATTTTGAAAAAATCAGATTTATCACTTATATATGTAGGTGTTAAACCGTTAATTTTTGTAATTTCGTAATAGCGTATGTTTAGAAAATTTTGGACATTATTTTAGCCATTCCATGGAATCGGCACGTACGAGAGATTGCTATGTCCACTAGTCGTCGTGGTCGCATCGATCTGCCGCTTGAAGCGAACGAGTGGCTGAAAAATTTCCGCTCTGCAAATGCCAACATAATTGATGAATTTGAGGTACATGTGTTTTAGATCGTCGCATTTAGATTTATGCGGGGGTCGAACAGAGCTAACGTGGTTTCTTCAATCAATGGTTGACATTAATGTAATCGCCTGTAACATGCTTTGTGATTTATGTACATACCATCTTAAAACCCCCGTGAAGCCTTATAATCCTGGTCTGATAGAAATTAAAGCACTCCTCCCATGCTGGGTGCCACACAAGCTATAGTAGCTTATCTGAAGTTACAGAAAACAAGACATATCCAAATAAGTGGCGACAGACGAACTTATTTTCAGTAATTAGAGTTCGCCGATGGTCGACATTAAACCCCTAAAAAGACATGAAATATTTGTAATGGCCTATACACAGAGCCTTCTCCCTGGATTTTCGACGTTCCTCAACATTTTATGGGTTCCCCAAGATATACCTTTCAGGAAAATTTTGGCTTTTTCCATTCAGCCCTCTGATCAGGTATTTTAGGGCGATACCAGTAATAGTCGTCTTAATAAAATGGTTATAGTAAAAATGCTACTTTTTATATTTAGACTATTCGTGACAAATTCCTAAGTGCAATGAAGCGCTACCTATGAAAGTACGCATTTTCAGTCGGTAAATAATGTATATGCAATAAAAAGAACAATATATTAGTTGCGAATCTTTGAGAAACATGTTAAAAGGTTATTATAGGAACTGCATTTGATGTGGAGTGTACGATTTTTCCTTGGGCTAACCTGTGGGAATTTCCCCCATTTTGGAGCTGGATGCCGCTGATCGAAGGCTCTCAACTAAAATTTTTATCGTGTGGAGCGCCCAGCAAAGTACCGAAATACGTCTACATAACCATTGTTCATGCCCTGCACGCAATATATATCCAAAATACTGAAGAAAATATTTTGGAATTGGGGAGCCGCCGCTCGAAGGCCCTCATGTGAAATTTTGATCCTGTGCCCAGTAAATTGCGGAAATATCTCTACATGACCATTTTTCATGCCCTACACGCAATTATAACCAAAAAACTGAAGACACATTAAATTTTGAAAGCCGGGTTCATCGACCCTAACGTCGTTGAAAAGGCACGCGATGCTGCACTCTAGATAACCAAACCATTCTATTCAGCATACGGAACAAAGCTATATATACATCATTCTTGATGCCTTTTCACGAAATATGACGAAACAAATGAAGACAGACTGCATTCTGGAAATTCTGGTGACCGCAAATTCTTGAAACTCCTGAAAAGGTATAATATTGTTATTTTGGACTCGAGATTATGAAACCAGTGTATTCGGCGGTGTAGCCTTAAGCAAACTCGCATAAAGTCACAAACATGCAATAACATTCCGAAATTTGGAAAATCTATGTTTTTGGCAAAAGATCAGCGAATCATATTTCGGATCACAGCCACCCTGGGCGTGGTCCCACAAAAATATGTTCAACAAAGTTGTAGTTCTCCATTAGGTGGTTCCGGCACCACACCATTCTCGACGAGGTGGTTTCTGTTTTTTTATATCTTGAGATACCGGCTGCGAAACAGGTATTCGCATTGCCAAATTTGGCAAAGAATCCGGAAAAACCAATTTGTAGCCATTTTGACCCGGGCGATGCGGCGGAGCCCTTAGCATTCAAGTAAGGGTCAGATATTTATTATTTTACAATCGAACAAAAATTTCTTATTGAAATCTATCCATCTGAAGATTAGTTATCCGTGACACCGACAGACAAGAAATTTTACGATCTCGTCCCTAGCGTTTTCAGTGGAAACGGATCGCTTTGCTCACTTTATTTCCATAATAAATTATTTAAAGGTGTGTTATAGAACGCTACACAAATAGAAGTATTAAATGGTTACATTGGTTAACAAATTTATATTTTGTCGGCTAGGCGGATGATGTTTTAAAAGTTTGCAGCAAAATGTTATGGCTGAATTTTTAATTATTGAAGATTTGTCAAATTTTTGGAGCTAAATATTGTTTTGCTGTAGGGCCTGGTCTAAAATTTGTATTAAAATTGTAGTATTGTTTTGTTTATTTGTAATAATGATTTTAAGTTGAAAACAACGAAAAAATACAACTGGAGTGAATGGGAATCTACCGAAAGTGGACAGTCGTTGCTTGACGTAATCGATGTCGTAAGTCAAAACTTAATTGGTATTTCACTTTTGTCAACTGTAAGAGATCACATCTGTGCGTGCTTGGTCTCAGTAGATTGTTTTCCTTGAGGAGCTATGCCCTTTAATTTTCTCTGTCATGAAAGTATTCACAGCATGGCTGGATTTGCTTCCTGGTAGTATCATCTTTTATACCGCCCACGTAATGGGGACGGCGCTTGTGGAATTATTTTGTTGTCCCGAATTTAGTATAGATTCTCCTAGTTTGTGCCCCATTGCAAATTTCTTGGCTCCCCAATATTAGTGTTGTTTTGGAAAGTTAAATACCTACTGCAATTTTTTTCACTTCCCGCCGGAAAACTCTTTCAACTGGCATAAATAATTATTTTTATACAGTTATTTGAATCCACTTACATTTCAATTTTTTAATCTGGAGACACGATTTACATTGCAATTTTTGATCCGGAGACACGGTATAAGTGAGAGACATTCTGGTTCATATCGACTGAAGAGACCACTACTGTTATAGTTTCGATGTTTCTATTTTGCTTTATAATATTTCCCTTTGAAGCTATTGAAATTTAAGTCTGCTATAATTATAAAAGTTCTGCTGAAGCTGATAACTTTGTAGCCGAATAATGTTGTGATTGTGGTTTTAGCTGTAGTACTTTTTGGCGAAATTATGATGAAACTTTCTACCGTTCTATTTGAGGTGGAGCGCTCGACCCTGCTGGCTAGTTTTGTTATAACACGCAATCAGAATATATGTTTTAAATAATGTTTTGTTTGGAGTATTAATGTACCGGCTGTGCTCAACCGATCTACAATGTTTTGACCGGCCTCATTCTTTAAAATTTTGCCAAGTTACATGAACTGTCCTGTTTAGAAAAGGCTCGTTTTGCCAGGTGGAGACACCTCGGTTCAACCGGAGCCTTAAGCATTAAATTAAAAATATTTTAGGGGCAAATATTAAAACAGCTAGTAAATCAATTCAGGAGAGCTTCTGATAGATATAAGCAATTGTAAGCAAATTTTGACATAATTTCTGAATTTTTTAGCTTCAGAATGGAAGTTTTGTAAAATTTAGGTAATATTTTGGTGTTTGCTGGGAAGGCGCACCCATAGTCGGCACGCCTTTGCTTCGCAGCGAGATCGCCCTCATAGTTGACCCGCCCTTGGTTCATAACGAGGTCGCCCCCGGTTCGCCCCGCCCCACACTTTATAAATTTCGGTGCCTCGGTTCATTGCCCCTTCTCCAACACAAATTAGCCACTGTCGCAAAATTTTTTTAAAAAAATTATGGCGAAATCCGAAACCAGTGTGGTGCGCGCACAACATTACGTTATTATATTCATTTAATCGCAAATTCACTACCTCTAACTATACACATATTGAATTCGATGACAGTGACAAGATCCGCCATCGCCGCTCGTAATTGGCGTCTTCACCAACACCACTGTCGACATTCAGATTCAATGGCTCACAGACTGATTCAAATTACATGAAGAGGGTAACACTTATTACATCACCCCCTCGCCGTCACCTCCCCGTGACGCTTTGCAGCTTTACTAACGTGTAGATGAGCCAGGCTCTTCAGCGGCATGACCTTCATCTCCCTCATCCACTTTATCATCCTCCGGTAAAACGGCAATATCGCTTTGTCACTGTCAGACACATAAATGCACGCCTCATCAGTATATAACCCGTCGAAACCGATGCAAATAATACACTTTGAAGAGCCTTTTTGTATATACACCACAAATCTAGGAATCCCCGGTTGATCCGGGGGCAGTCCAATTTTAGAGTTACCCACTATCGAGCCCGCGCCCAGTTCGATGGGGTTGCCCCCATTCGTGTCCACCGCATAACTTTTGACCCTATGTTGACCGATGTTAGAATTGGGGTTTGTTTTACGACGCAAAAATTACCTTGGGGCATCGAACCAGGCTGATACCAATATTTTGCAGGGTGATCACCTACAGTACTCGCCGCAGTTGAATGTCTCCTTAGGAACGAGCGAACAAAAATAAATTATTATAAAATTTCAAAAAAATTTTATTTTTCCGGCAAGTTATGAGCCGGCAGCGGTAACTTCTGGCGAGCACAGTATTATGAACTGGAGGGACCGAAACATGTCTGTCACCAACCCCTTCCCTACTATCATTTTGGAAGCCTTGTTTCGATAGATGAATCCTTCACCTGGTGAGTAAGTGTATATATCGGCGTTTTTAGTTTACTGGTTTTTCAAAGATACAAAATTATGTGCGTGTCCTTTGAACAATAATTATCCTCTCTGGACTGTGGAACCCTGGTCATTTTTGCATAAGCACATTGGTGTTGTCAGTTATGTTAGCGCTAAACATTGTAGCATTGTACTCGTATTGTCGAAGCTTATGTAAATTTGTTGAGCTTGTCACAAACGGTATTCAATCATTTGCAAATTCTCATGTATATCACTTTCTGTCTGAGTCGAAAACTGAAAATTCCGCGATATTCTGTGGGACGTGGAGCACCGCCTGTGTCAAATTCGGGTTCAATAGCAGTTAGTTGACAGTTTCTTCTCTTTTACAAACAGCATTATTGCAATTTATCGGTGCAGTTTCGTTATCCTCGGACCGTTGATGCCTGTATTTAAACACTTAAGTTTATTTTATTTTGTTTACTTGGTCGAAACTGTTACCGACACAAGTTTACTATCCGTAGCAACTAGCAATATAATGAGTGCGCAGGTTTCAAAATCATTTCGTTTGTGTTATTGTTACACGCAGAATGCTTAGCTCTCCGAAGAGATAATTATTATTGTGTTAGAGAGTTTTGCTAAGACTACTCCATATAGCTAGAGACTCTTGTTCCAATCATGAAGTGTAGCTTATTTATTCTGCAGATGTTTGGAACATTCATGTAAGTTTGACAGCGAAACAAAAAATTTTCATTCATTTAGGATTTTTGTTTTAGGGTATTAATCGTGTTAAGTTTGCGTCCGACTGCATTGGTGTGATTTGTCGAGAACTAAGGCTCGCTGCATTAGATAAGAAGTAGGTTTGCATTAATCCTCAAATTCGCTTAATATATTAATTCTGTTTTAACGCTTTAATTTTCTATTCGAACATGAATTGTAATTAATAACCCTTTCCTTATTAAACTAATATTTATTTTGTGCAGTTTTCAATAAAGTTTTGCCCGGCGGCGGATTGAACATGGATCGCTTTGGTACGATCTTCAGACACTAGCCGCTACCATATATTGGAGCTGTTGCTTGGTTCCTTACGGGACCTCACAACGCAAACACGCGCTGCACTACAAACTCGATTATTGAATGCTTTGCAACGTACATGCTAACGACTGAGTGAATTTAAGAACTAAAGCGTTACTCGAGCGATTGTTTAAATTTTGATCAATCCTTTCCTTCGTAAAATAACGTGTATTTTGCGCAGTCTTAAACAAACTGTTGTCGCGGCGGCGGGTTTAACCTGGAATGTTTCGGTATGAGCCTCGTACGCTAGCCATTACGCTGTCTGGCAACTGTAGTTGCTCGGTTCCTTAATGAACCTCACAAAGCGAGCGAACAACAACGCATGCGCACGCTTCATTACAAGCTTAGGTAGTGCGTCACATTGCTTTGTACGTGCTGACAAAAATGTGTAAAGTTAAGAGCTAAAAGTTTAATAGTTATGCAATAAACTATGTTTTAAACACAGCACCTTTTGTTTACTTACAAATACTCGAACCGCATAGGTTTTGCGTTTATTCAATCTTGTTACATGTATAACTTAACGGTATCACTCAGATATTCAAAGTTTAAGCTTATCAGAACGTAGTGAAACGTAGTGGAGATTGTGTGTTGCAGGGGTGAAATCTTTTAAATTCCGTGTGTGCGTGTGATCGGCCGTAACTAGAGAACGCCTTAACCAATTTTCATGACATTGGGCTCATTCGAACCGTGTACATCCCCGAGCGTTTTTTGATTTGGGGTCTGGTTCCGGGGTCAGGGGCCAAAATGTGGGGTTTTGGCCCCATTTTACCCCATTTAGTACCCTTCACGGAAGCAAGGTTATTTTTATCTT
>JASANE010027560.1:0-20661 GCA_030248225.1 Trileptium ribeirensis
TGTTCTTCGTTCAGTTACGTATTGCTACATACCAGAATGTTGTATGTAATTTTGGCCTGAAATAGATTGTATATACTTATTGCTACAATGATATACACAATTTATAGTTCAACATGAATTAATTTCGACATAGTTGTGCTAGCTCATGTTTTGCACAGGTAGTAATGCAGTAGCGAAATACTTCAGCTTTGCTATTGCACTTTGCTATTGCTTCAGTTTATGTTTTGCACAGCTAGTTATGCAGTAGCGAAATACTTCAGCATTGCTATTGCACTTTGCTATTGCTTCAGCTCATGTTTTGCACAGCTAGTAATGCAGTAGCGAAATACTTCAGCTTTGCTGTTGCACTTTGCTATTGCTTCAGCTCATGTTTTGCACAGCCAGTAATGCAGTAGCGAAATACTTCAGCTTTGCTATTGCACTTTGCTATTGCTTCAGCTCATGTTTTTCGCAGCTAGTAATGCAGTAGCGAAATACTTCAACTCTGCTATTGTACTTTGCTATTGCTTCAGCTGATGTTTTGCACAGCTAGCAATGCAGTAACGAAATACTTCAGCTTTGCTATTGCACTTTGCTATTGCTTCAGCTCATGTTTTGCACAGCTAGTAATGCAGTAGCGAAATACTTCAACTTTGCTATTGCACTTTGCTATTGCTTCAGCTCATGTTTTGCACAGCTAGTAATGCAGTAGCGAAATACTTCAGCTTTGCTATTGCACTTTGCTATTGCTTCAGCTCATGTTTTGCACAGCTAGTAATGCAGTGGCGAAATACTTCAGCTTTGCTATTGCACTTTGCTATTGCTTCAGCTCATGTTTTGCACAGCTAGTAATGCAGTAGCGAAATACTTAAGCTTTGCTATTGCATTCTGCTATTGCTTCAGCTCATGTTTTGCACAGCTAGTAATGCAGTAGCGAAATACTTCAGCTTTGCTATTGCACTTTGCTATTGCTTCAGCTCATGTTTTGCACAGCTAGTAATGTAGTAGCGAAATACTTCAGCTTTGCTATTGCACTTTGCTATTGCTTCAGCTCATGTTTTGCATAGCTAGTAATGCAGTAGCCAAATACTTCAGCTTTGCTATTTTGCAGAAGCGTTCTATTTAAAGCAATATCATATAACGAACCTTATAACATTGCTGCCGTATTTCATTTAAATTGTATTATGACGGTGGATATGGCGCGCGAAAAATTTTAACAATTTTGAGCAAGTTGTTATGCAAATTACAAGAAATTATAACAAGTTTTGCCAAATTATGAGCAATTTCTATATTTGTAACTATTCAAAACCACTGCCGCGCTTCCTCCACCACCGTGCACCAATACCTCTTCTCCTACGTGAACCGTCTACCTCTGCCGTGCCGGAGGGTCTTGGACACTTGTGACCTACAGTGCCGTGGTTCAAGAAAATGAGCGGTCGTTTTTGGTTACTGCGACAGTTGTGATAAAAACGGCGGTATCCCTTGGTTGGCTGAACGTTTTTCATACCACAGAAAACGAAGTGGACCCTACTAGTTAGCGCTATTTAGCTAATCGCCAATAAGCTATACTTACTTTAGATATAGACCTTTTCCGATTACTTTGATATTGTTGTAGCTAAGAATTTCGATGGAATTTATAACTATCTAAAAATGAAAACTAAATTACGTAAATATCAAATTTATCATTACAAGGGAATTAAATTTTAGCCGATAAATTCTACATTCTTACAGCTTGGGCATCACAACAAACTCGTGCGAATGGGGCATCTAACTAATACCCGGGTGGAATTTTATGTGTTATTGTTTGCACAAATACACATTTAGTTCTATCCTTTGATTAGATGCATTTGATATATAATATACACCATGATAAAATATATATTTGTCGCTGCAGAGAAATTAATATAGAATCGTGAAGAATCCTGTACGATACTAAGTCATTTCTGAGGTAGTGCTGGTAGCCATAAAGATCGTGGTAATGCGTTACAAATAACCTACTCTTGAAAACTCATAAATGAACACTAAACAGAGTTAATATAATTGCACGGTGGGTACATTAGGGTCTATTATGCAGCAAAAGGTTAGTCAAGTGATAGTCTTTTAATTCTAGGTGTTTTCCTCCGTATTTCGTACGCCGTTAAAGAATTATTTGTCGCAGTGATGTATAAAACAGGAATTGTTGGCCTACCGCAATAGACTTGGAAGTAACAGTGAGGCTTAATAAACTATGAATATGTTGCATTAGCATATAGTTAATCTCATATAATATTAAAAAACTGACTTTTTACCTTGTGAGAAAGCAATTTTTACCTTGTAGAGAACATATTAATAGATTACTAATTGCTTCCAAATACTGATTATTAGCATCGTGATGTTAGATGTTGGACACTAGCTATGATTTGTACTAAAAGTGGCATAATATCTCCTTGTGCCACACAATAGTTACGCCACATTATCCAACAGTTGCTGAAGTTACTGCGTCAACACTTTCTTGAATTCTGTGTTTACTATTGACGAAAAGTGAAACGTCTTTGTTTCTATTTTAAATGATGCTTGCGATAAGCAAAGTTCCAAGGGCCAAGATATATATGCCAAGGTACGTATTTCCGAAATTTATAAATCTTTGCTGAAATAATGCGCGAGTAAACTTAAAATGACCCCGGCTACCATCCTATTTTGTATTTTTGGATAAAATTTGTTACGGAACGCTTTTTGGTCAATTGAAATCCGGCGTAAAACTATTCGCGAACACAGCGCTCGCGATTGAAATCTAACCATTTTGTGTTCGCGAAAATTGAAGTAAAATTACCCGAATGTTTGAGAACGAAAATTTGTTGATTTGTTTGTGACGGCACTTTTACATTAAATTCGTTCGCGAACACTGTATAATCCAAATTTAAATAATACATTAGGGAACAGAATTTCTGCAAACTGAAATCGCCAAAATTCTGTTAGAACACAAGGTCTAATTTGTGGCACTTAAAATTGATTTTGCCAATTTTCGGTTAGCGAAAAACCGAATGAAATTAAGCCTGTTTTTCGTAACAAGGGTTTGCGATTCGATATCGGTAATGACAGAATAGGATGGTTGGCGGGGTCATCTTAAGTTTACTCACGCATAAAAGCAAATCTATGGAGAAATCAAAAATAAACTTCAAATTATGATATTTACAATAGGCGTAGTTCGAAATGCTCCAGGGCTATTGAACGCTTTAAGCGGAGTTACGAACCAAAAATTTTAGTAAACAGTAATCACGGTGACCTTTTCAGATACGTTAAAAATCATTTATGTGCCCGATCCGGAGTAAGCGAGACCAAATCCGCAGATGGTGAGATAGCCGAGGACGAGAAAACTTCTGTTACATACAAGCTAAAACATTTGCATCTGTATTTGTAAAAGACAGCGGTCACATTCCTAGAGTGAGACGCGATGCTGTGACCAACGCTTGGTCTCTTGGGTTACCTTTACACCGCAAATTGCTTACAAATTTGAGTCTCTTAAAAATAAAAACAGTCACTTGCCGGATGGTTATACTCAGTAGTTTTTCAAGGAACTCAGCGACTCACTGTGCTTTCAGCTAGCACATATTTTCCGAAGAATGGTTCATAAATGGCAAATTGCCAAAATTGTGGCTTCGTACAGCTATAGCTGCAGTATAAAAAAACAGGAGATTCATCAGAAGCACTGAACTAAAGTGGTGTAAACTCGATATTAATATCATTTCTAGCCAAATTAGACAAATAAAAATTCTAGTTTGTGCTTAAATAGGGGTGGACAGAAACGAAACGTATGAAGATCCTCATTTTCGAATAGTAGACGCTGGCATGCAACGTGTTACAGTAACCATATTGGGCAATCAAATGTAAAAAAAGCAATTAAGCGTAACGTGACAAAAACGAAATCAAAGTTGATTCCTTATAATCAACCAGCGCTGTAGTGCTAATTAAGGTTATATATACAAGTTCAGCTTAGATACGAGCACATAGTTTACAGTGTGGTTTGCTGTATGTTGTGTAACACATGCACATATCGCCAATGCGTATATATCTTATGTATTACACATAACTTAAATCAAATATCTTATACGCCACCATTCTGTAAATAATAAAGCGAGGAACTGTAACATTCACGTGTTTATTACTGTAAAACAATTTATTAAAATCAGGATACCTTCTCAAAATATACTTAAGCTGTACAATGCCGTGGATGTAATTGTTGCAGCATAGCTTTTTACAATTCATGCCTTTTTTATACACTGTTGAGACCCGTTCATGCGCGAGTAAAACTTAAGATTAATCCACTAACCATTTTATTTTATAATATCCGCTGCATAATCTGCGTTCACTGTTGCCAAACAAAAATTGAACTCGAATTGGTATAGCCAAGAGCCGATGATAGTCCACTGTGCTGCAGCGTGTGACACTCTTCAACTTTCTCATATTAACGCCCTCGGTTCGTGGTGGTTGTTTTCGCCCTTAAAAGGTTTTCGATCCAACAAGTGGATAGTAAAATATCACCCATCTTACCCATCCTCCTGGACCACCACATTCAGACTCCCCAAGTTACCCTGAGGTGGAATAAGAGCAAAAACGACCCCGACATACCCCGGGCGTTAATGTGAAAAAGCTGATGCGTGTCTCCCTCTTCAGCAGAGTCAACCATGATAGGCTCTTGGCGTAGCGATTTCCAATCTGCTAAGAACTCTTTCAAACCAGTCAATAACAACTTTATAAAGTTTGTCTGCTTCTGAATAATAATTCGCTTTTGCTTGCAACAAATTTAATGTTTTGTCTTCATAAGCGATATGGTTACATTGTATGTTGGATTTTGTTCGTTTATAACACTTCTAAATTCAAATTTGGCGGAGGTTAGTGGGTGTACATGTTAGGTCTACTTACGCATCATGAGAGTATGATAGCCCTTGAATGAACGAATAAACTATATAACCGTTAATACAAATGCGTAAGTGCAGGGCATGCTACGCTGCATCTAACCTGTGCCATAATACTACTTAAGGCAGACTACTGGACTTGTTGTTTTCAAACTGTGGTTAATATCCTTAGTATCGTGTTTTGACTTCAATAAGTAGAAAAGCTGTCCATAGGAGTTTTTTTTGTAAATCCATGTCATGACAGATTTTAACATTTCCCAAGAAGGGCTGGCATTACATAAAGCATATTTATGGTGTATGAAAACAGCATTTTACAGTCAAAAGCTGTCATCCACACGGCTAGCACAAAACTTTAAAAATTACTCTGTGCAGTGAGTGAAACACCCTTGGAAAACAATCTTGGTACACATTGGTATCACTGTGGATTTGGTACTAAAGTAGTGTTTGGTTAAAGAAACACAGTACCTTTCCATAAATTTCTAATAGTTCCTTTTCGGATGGCAGTTCTTCGGGTTCAAAAAAGCCGTTGAGATATTTGATAACGTTGTTGAATTTGTTCACTCGAACAGAGTCGTTTCTTATCTTATCACTGTCTGTAAAGTCAAAAACAACAAAGAAGTGGTGTAAGACGACCATGGTGCGACGTGTTTGGTACAGCCACTAATATCGTTGCAGCAGTAAGATATAATGTTTCTTGACTTAAAAGCATTTTTTGTTTAGAATAAAATGCTACACACTGCTTCCGCGCAGTATGAACAGCAGAGAGCTATCGAATGAGGTTAAGACTTTAGCAAACAAAACATTATACAACCTAACATAGCAAGTTTGAATATCAAATAAAAGAAATTTGCCAAACTTTTAGTCTGATATGCATAGATTTTGGCAATTGATGCTTGTTCCAGCATTTTTCTGTTTGCATTTGGCAACATATCTTCAACCCAAACGGGAATCTTCAAGAATAGTCGTCTTGAAATATTTCAATTATATACATCTATTTCGCAAAACTTATTGTGTTATTTTAATGTACTTGAAATTAAAACCAATATTTAAAAAAATGAAATGTATATATTGAAAATATCAATTCTATCAATTTCAAGTTAAACAAATGCTGATTATGTGTAGCTCGTTTTGAATTCAATTGAGGTTCGGTACGTTGCTGGTTTATATATGGTCCCCTATGTGTTATTTTCAAATAGCCCTTATCGACTAGAACCATTGTTTGTTTCACGTTTCTCCATAATCCATGTCCATGTTACACAAACTAATCTTTTATTTTGGAGCAAGCACGGAGTTGAAACGCTCCGTCTGAATTTTTTATGCATATTACGTCTTAACTTCAGAAAGATTTGAAAAGTTTGATGGGGAGACAATTCAACCTACACCTTTTTACGTCTATAAATAGCATCTAAATCCACATGATAGGCACTATTTTCCACTATTATCACAGATACTCATACAAATTTACAGCTTAAGGTAGAAGATTCTGTAAAGTTAAAACCGGATTGTAGCTTTTTCAGCAGGAATTTAAGCTACTGATAGTTTAATTCTGGCTGAATATAATGTTAAACATAGTATGACTGACATCGTAATGTGCATTTTTGTGTGGCATGGCGTTATTACCAAATTGGTATCGGAAAATAATGGGTATGATTCAAAATTATAAGCAATATTCAACGTACGTGACATTAAGTCTTCAAATCTCCGGCCCGACGTAGCTTGATTGAGAGACTTCTGAAAAAGATTTCAACAAAAACTGTTACTCAGCAAATAAAACCAGAAAAGAAATGATTTACATCGAAAAACGTGCTATCGTGTACCGCTATGGCTAAATGCACGAACGCTATAATCAAAGCACGAACGGGAAATAAAAATAAAAAAATAAGCTAAAAATAACAATTTATGAAAGTATGCAGCCAAGCGTAGCATGTGCTTTGTAAAACAAAGGCAGGTGTATATCACGCGTCGAAATGTGGATCTAGCACTCTGTTCAAGCTTCAGCGGTACAAAATTACTCTGTCTTTAGCTCCCGTAAACTAAATTAATAAAAACAATGTGTTATAAGTAACTCTGAGAGGCTTCCAAAACTCCCCAAAAGAAAATGAAAAAATCCACTTGTTAAATACTCACAGGAAATGGGGAAATTGCAGAAATTTAATTAAATTCGGAAACTGTGAATTTGGACAAACTGAGAATTTGGAAAAACTGGAAATTTTTTCCATTAATTGTTCTTAATACAGGGTTAGTTTCTGCACAACCTGGACTAGGTGGCGGCATCAAAGGAAGAGTTAACGTTATTTGCCAATGTACTTTACATATGTTGTGCCTACTATGCAGGAGTGTGCCTAAGTCAGATTGGTGGTCTGTATAAGCGACCGGAAACAATTCCTCGAAAAGGCATGACAACCGAAGTGCTCTGGGGTGATACCGCAATGTCTGCTCTGGCGAAACTTTTCAGTGACTTATGTACTGTACGCTGTAATGCACAGTGTTGGGTATCTCACAGTTGTCATGTCTTCGATATTGCGATGTCTAATTTGTATTATAAAAGTAACGTATCACATATAAGATAGCGATTTTGCTTGATAATAATGTGTAGGTACATTTTGTAAAATCGAACAAGCGTAAGACAACTTCACGGATAACTAAAACTGGGATACATCAGATAACACTGAGCACACACAAAAATCAATTATAGTAAGCTAGCCTAAACACAACACAGTAAATTTAATTTAATCAAGGTCGAGCCCGAAGAATATTGTTAACATTTGTTCGAAATGTTCTCAAACAGAATATCTTAGAAAGGTGTATTACAATAATAATGAGATACATCATGTGGCATGGTTAGAAGTAAATGTTGACTTTAGGCGAGCTAATTTATTGTGTTTGTTATATTTGATTCTATATGTGAGTTTTTATAAAAACGTTTTGCTTTAATTTATTTTGATAACTTCATTTCAAACGGATAAATTCAGACGCACCAATTTTCGTACAACTCTTGCCATGAATCGTATCATGTCCGACGTCATTGCTTTCGGTGTCTTTAATAGTCCAGCACATTCAAATTTGTGATCAGCCCATCCTGATGCCTAAAATACCAAGTTATGAATTTATGAAAAAGCCATTTATGTTATTAATTGTTTTGCACAGCACTAAAATCATACATTATAGCAAAAGAGAATGTGCGAGTTTACAAAGCCTTAGTATTAAGAGTTGCTTCATATATGCGCAAAGAAACATCAATCCTGTGATAGTCAAAATATTATATCGATGAATGTTTTAAAACTTTGTTGGAGCTGGCTTAACTGACGCTGGAAGTGCTTATTTACCGAATCGATTAGATTCGCTATAAATTTTTGTTTTTGAGAGCTATTAAAGTTTCTAGCATATATTAGTTCGCTTAACTACCTGACGTGTCCCGCAATATTATTTCCATGGTGGTATGCAACGGTGAGAATGGTGGTACCCCTGACAACGTTTGGTAACAGAACTACATCGAAAAAGATCACATTATCAGATAATGGAATTTACATGGGTAAGATCGAGTGTTGTCATCTTCGAAAAAATTATATTATGAAATATGGTTTGTAATTTTTCAATCATTCTATTGCTGCAGGGCAACAATATGCAATACCACAATCTAAATCTCGTTTAAAAACCCATACTTTTGTCAAAGAACATTACCGTCGTGCTTAATAATTATTCGGTTTTAGTCATGTCTCGTTTTAAACACTTTTAGAGCTTATATTTATCATCATCATTACTCTGACAGCATAGATCAGTTGAGACCTGCAGTAGATAACGAAATACTAACGTGCAAGAGCACTAGTGGCCTACAGTTCGCACTGGGTCAGGGTAGTTTGGGCTACTTTAAGTTGTTGTGGGTTGACGTTGTTATAGTAAGCAGCGACCTTATCAGCTGTCAAAGTCGTATGAATGGCATTGTTGCTAAACACTAGTTTTTACAAAAATATACAATTTAACCGAACAGCTAATGTGAACTTAAAGCAAAGTGTTGCATTAATGTCAATGATTTTGCGTTTTACCTTAATTATTGAATTGCAATAAAATTTGCAGTAGAATCAGAAGTACAATATAACTATATTTAAAGTATGTGAATAATTTGATGAATAACCATTTGATAAAATACAGAAGTGCCAACTACAGAGAAAATTGTACTCTAATCATTAATATAATTTTATCGAAACAGAATCAAAAAGATATACACAAAAGCTGATTTGGAGATCTTGGCGCCTTGCTATGTAATAAAAATTGCCATACAGTAAGTGATACAAGATATCATTCTGAAACGGATGCAAACGTTTGGACTGCCATTTTCACATCGTACATAGCCAAAAGTGAGGCACTCATAGGAAACTATTATGTTTGCTACAAAATACTAGTCTTACTAGTCTGAGTTTTCCTAAATTTCCCTAGACCTGTTTTTTAATACAAAATGGTGTATTTTTTGGGAATTTAGTGCACTAACGCACAATGGTAGTTAGGAAAAATGTATTGGAGTAAAGTTGAGTGTTTATTCCACTAATTAATAGTTTCCAATTAATGCATAGCTGTAAAGTATTGTCAAAAATATATATGAAAAAATGATGACAAATATAGAACGCCTATAGTCATTAAATCAAAACTTATGCACTGACAACCATCTCATGTAGTGAGCAACAATTGACGTTGGACCAATAATTCACTAAATTGACCTAAAATCTACTCTAAAACCGTTTATAATTCTAATATATTTGTTAATACCTGGCAATTTCTGTCACAGAATTGAGCAAGCTTGCATTTTGAACAACGTGATAGCGATTTTGGTCTGAAATTTTAAAACAATAATATTAACCGCTGGGTGGAAATACCTAGGCCACACCGACCGTTTGTTATGCATGCTGCTTTTCATGTGCGCAGCCATAAGCTTATTTACGGAGGTGCATTGAACGTGCCAGGTGGAACAGCTTAGAAGCAACTTTCACACATAAACATGGGCTTCACGTTTTGCTGTACTTCAAGTGGCACGAATGATGCATAGGAGGGGGTATGGGCGTGGTCCCCTGTACACCTTACGCCCCTGCTGCTGTGTGAATTGTGAAGTGTCTGAAGTGTTTGAACTGTATACTATAGTTGCGTATACGAAATTACTCTAAGTGACAGTTCAATTACGGTGTCCATAATTCCATGTTAAAATGTTCCTAATGAGTTAATCGGATTGTGACTCCACATTCAAAATGCACCTTTGGCAACAGCTATTTTATTTGCAGAAAATCGTTTACCTTACCAGTAAGTTACTACGCTAGCCACGCATAAATTTATAATGTATGGATTAAATTTTTGAAAGCGATGTTGCACCTGTCAATCCAATGTCCCAAAGTAGTCCATTGTATAGAATTTTTATAGGAATGTAAAAGAAAATCGTTTATAAACATAAACGACGGAAAATAAGCATCAGGGAAAATTATAACTATTAGACTAGTAACACGTAAACGTGGGTGACGGAGGCATGGTGGTTAACAACGGCGTGAATAGTGCATACAGCTTGTGGAATTTCTAACATTTTTGGTAACAATAATAAGAGGAAGACATGAAAACGTCTAGTTATTTATACAGTAGAATGACAATACATCTATCAAGTTGTACCCATCAATGAAATTTAGTCTAAATCGGCCGAGTCATTCAAAAGTTATAACACACTTAATAATTTTTCACTCATTTTTAAGAGACTTTGCTTAATTTTAAGAGAATTTATAAAGGTAAGTAGATCACTCGTATACAGTCTTTTAGAAAACGTGAAGTTACATGTTATGTCAAAAAATGACCGAGATAGCACGAACGGTTGTCGAGATATGATGAACTTAGGTTTCCCTAAGTCGATTTTAAGAGAATTTGCTTAATTTTTAAGGAAAGAGATGAAATACGTCAATCAGCTATATATAGCTGTTTAGAAAACGTGAAAATACATTTTATGTAAAAAAATCGCCGAAATAGCACGAACGGTTGTCGAGATGCGGTGAAAAAGCTGAAAAAATGGCAAAAATCCCTAAGTTTGAGCAACATTTGCTTAATTTTGAGTACAAAGCAATTTTCGTAGAAAAAAGTGCTCAATGAAAGGGCACTTCGCAAGAGAATATGCAACACGAAGAAAAAAATTTCTAAAATCGGCCCAGGCGTTCAACCTGCAGACCTGTCTGTGACAAACAAAAAAAAGTCACAGAGAAAATTGAAATTTTGCGTCTAGTATATTGATATATATATAAAGTTAAATGTACACCTCCGGCTGCGACTCGCCACCTTCGGTGGCTCGTCTTGCCTCCGTCAATAACAGAATAATGATCTTGATTATCCAAGCACGACGCACACGAATCGAATTTTAATTCGTGGTAACAATAGCTATTCTTTGACAGTCTCGACTTTGCAACTATATACATCTTTGCATAACCACAACTACACAGTTTTGTGTCTAAACTCTCACAGCACGATATTTGGATTCCATTTAAATATTTTTAATTCTGCCGGATGATTGGCAGAAGGTGCTTCTATGAAATATATATATTTTTATCCCTAAGATCCAACAAATAAACTTTACATCGCTATAATTTATTGCTTAAAATTCTGATGAGCAACGAACAGTTCACACGTTTCGTCCTTTTTACATACTTTTGAATTACTGCAAGTTCTGTACTTTTATTGTTTTTTCACAAGTAAATGTTCTCTGTTTATGATAGGAATATTTGATTCAGCAAACGGCGTTCAAGAAAACATACTTCGGGATATACTAAGAAAAGTTGCAAAATGTTGCTTAAGCTTAAATCATTTAGTAAGCGTTTTGAGTTGGGTAGTTTGGTCGGGTGCGTTGTTGGCGTATAGCCATAATACTTTGCACGCTGTAGCATTGCTTGATTTAGCAGTGTCCACAAATAAAAATGGTACATTTTCCAATTTTTCAATCCCAGCGTCATAGCCTCATACTTAAAGTGGTTTGTGCTATGTACAACGCACTGAGCCCAAGACTGTGGTTGATACATAACTTCGATACTGGTATAAAACCCTTGATTCATTTTCAGTATAGTTCTTACGGTTCCCGCTTAGACACCGAAAATTTTCGAAAATTTTTTTCAGGATACATGTATGCATGTAAATCAGGAGATTCTTTACTAAACCGCATTAAGGGCCTGGGGCTAACGTTGCCAAAACGATCCGATCTATAATCCATGAGTGAACGAGTTTATGATCAATTTGTGAATGATCTACGAATTTGGTAAGTTTTCTGAGTTCACTACGATCGGATCGAGCAGATTTTGACTCAATATGGTTAAATTTGTCACCGCAGTTATAATGGTAAACGAAATTATAATATATTTATCGAAAGAGTAATATTATAAAACGTTCGAACCCAATTGGGCACAAATGGCAATCAAAAAATGAAGCAAATTGTCTACAGTTCTAAGAAATATTTTAACCGACTGGCCAAACTGAGTCAATGTATGTTTCTACTACATTTTTGTCGTCAAAACGGACAATTGTCTTACTGGGGCTAACCGAAAAGAAACCTTTTACAAATTATGCAGTAGAGCATTACCCATATTCATTCCAAGGACCATTGTGGCCTCGAAACGCCTTCACATACCATTGCATGAAATGTATCAGCAAGTTATTCAGCTAGTCACATTCATACGAGGTATGTGTCCAGTCACATTTAATGTTGGGACATTAGGGTATTGTTAGTCGACTCACCAGATCTTATGCGAGCGCCCGATTTTACTTTAGCTGCTAACACCATAATTGTTCTTTTATCAAAACTGCGAACTGAACCGTGCAAAAATTAGCTGTCAAAATGCAGCCATGCGTATTCGCTGTTTAGCGAAGTTAAACCTGGGTTCTGTTTTGTACGAACGCAATTTGTGAACGCGTACATTTGCCGAAATCGAAAACATGTTCACGTTCATCACAAGATATGCTGAATTCCTCGCTTATGTTCGTGGTCGATATGATTGTGTCATACTAACCGGAACGAACGCGATTGAAATACTGTTTTCATGTGTTCGCGGTCACTAAACTGTGATACTAAATTGTAAAATAGTAATCACCAACAATGGCTGCGGCCTACGTGCTGCTGTATCGAAAATCCCGTTGGCATGAATAAGGCATAATCAAACATCAAAAATTCGATGTTTTAACAAATAATAATAAAATGGGTCACATAACTTATTGTTACAAAAAACGTAAAGCATGAAAGTTCAAAAATTTAAAAAGTGGGCACACTTAAGTCATCAGCTACTTCATGCAAACAATAACTAACTTTATACCTGCATTTGTGTGCTAACGTGCCATATATTCTGATATAAAATTAAAGAAAATGTTACTGATAAAAGTATTAAAGTAATGTAAGTAAGCAAAATTAAAGTAATGCTTCTAAATCAACGGTCTCAATACAGCATATAGCACTAAACTTAGTCGAACGCTGTATAGCATAATTTCTCGAAACAAAAGCTATTACTATTCTTTGTGGCTACGCAAACGCAAAAAATTATGATTTTATGAATATGTGATCAGTATTTTGGTTCCAAGCCACAAAAATATAGATCCACTTTGTATGCTGGAGACAGCTGGCACGTTAAAACACTACTAGTGAACTAATAATTGCAGAATAAAAAAATTTACCTTTGATCTAAACATGATAAAAGAAACATTTTACATAATGAAATATGATGTGAACGTGCAGAACGTTCATGATAAAAATGGTGATACGAAGCGCATGAGTGCTACTGTGCACATTTTAAAATGATATGGTACGCGATCTTTTAAAACTTAAACATGTCAATATAAGATTTATATATTATAAACAATAGATTATAGTATTGACTAAAAGTACAAAAATTTATTTACGGCATCTGTTAATAGAAAATACTAACAAGTACTATTAAGGTAAAAATGTGTTATTCAGCTTACAAGCACCTTCTACTGTCTATATTATCATGTTATTCCCGTGAGCTCAACTACTGTAATTGAGCAATCTTGGCTATTTACACAATATCTTCCAGGTTTTTCCAAGTGGTATAAATAGAGATGACATCATGTGTATTCATCAGCAAGACTTCGAAAACTTTAAAACTACAAATGCTCATTCCTTTTGTGTCCTAGAGTTCGTTATCTGCATTGAGTTTTTATAACCAGGGAACGTTAATAAGAATTACTTCCCCACATGATCACATTGGCTGACAGTTGTCATCAAATTCGTGAGTGATGAATCTTGTAAAGAAATTATGGGTCCGATATTTGTATGATGATCTACTGACTGTAATAAAGGAAATTATAAAAATATTAACCTCCTCGGGCAGCGAATTCCCAAATACCGTGATAATTGGTCTTCATTTGTTTAGAAAAAGGTACAACACGTTGAACTGCAAATTCTGATGCCTAGACATGTAGTAAAGTATATCTTATATTAATGGTAACAACATATAATTCATAAACAAATGATGGAAATCATTTTAGATCATCGGCGCTGCATCTTTAGGTTGACGTGCCAAAAGTAGTGAACGAGGCTCAGCTAGGTGCCTATACCTTTGATGTAAAATAGTAGATTACAGGTTATCCTTTTTCTACAAAGCAGTGGACTTAATCCGAAAATTGGTCACATTCCCGAATTTAGAACACTATGGACTCAATGGTATTTCGAAATACCCCCAAATTATCAAATGATGTTTTACATATATTAAAATAAAAATTATTACCGCTTCAAGCAGTTCCAGCAGTAGTGCGGAGCTTCAGTTGCAGTAACAATGTGAGCAAAGGGTTCTTCCTGTAACAAAGGCGGGTTGACTACAACGGTTGCTTTCTTTGCCATATCGCGGCTTTGTACGAAGGCTCAAATTCGACGCAAAATATCTTGTTATATTTAAAATATAATTGTAACGCAGTAGCTAAAGAAATTACAATATATATTAAAAATAATCAATATTCAGAGTCAAAAGTAAATCAATGTTTGAAATAGCTAAGAAAGCCTAGCCTATATAAATTTCGATGCGTTTCTGATAGTGATGCAATGATAACTATTGTAAGAGATAACATAATGATTGACTGGTGTTGCGATTGGGCACAGAACAGAGGTAAGGTTATTTACACGCACAATGTGAACCAAGCAATTTCCGAATATTTAATTATCTGGGTATGAAATATAAAAATACTGTGTCACATAATAAAAAATATTCGAATAAATGTGAACACCGGCTTTTATAGCATGACCTACATAGCGGTCAGAGAATTGATAAATTGTGTACACAAAATATACATAAAAATAAAATTTATAAACGAAAATTTTTGTTACGGCGGGCAGCTTCAGAAACTCTTAATATGTTAAAAAGCAAAACTAAAGCAAACTCCTCAAAATCGGGAAACACAATATAATAATAAACACTATACATACGGCTTCATTTGCTACACAGAATTGGGAGGTTGTGTATTATTATGCTGGCAGAAGAACAGTTTACATTTCTACATCATAATAATAACAACAATAATAAAACAATAGACAAACAAGCACATATAGGTTGGCATCTCATATTGAACAATAAGGACAGATCTTTATAGTTGAGTGTTGTATCATGGATCTGCAGGAATTAATACGCCGCTCGAATGCGTTGTCCGGTTACCACTCATTGAATGGCTCCAAATCATCGACGCTTTATCTCTTAATAGTTTAAAATTAATTTTGCTAATTTTTGCTTGAGTAACATTTATGATGTATCTTACTTTGAGTAAATATATGCCACAATCTACTCATAATTCTTGGGTGACAGCTATTTTTGCCTATAACTCTTGAGTGCAGTTGAAGTGAAGATAAACTTAGAAAGATAACTTTCGACCTCATGATTGATTTTTAGGAGTTGTTTTCATTCATCATAGAATGCTGTGGCAGTCTTGGCTTGAATGAAATGGAAAATATCAAACATATATATATGGACAGATATATATCTGACAGTTATATATAACATATATATGGACAGATTTCCGTGACTAAAGCAATTTCTCTATTACGACATCCTGGATAGAATGACAAATAGCGAAAATGGCATACTGAGATGAGCTTGCAGTTGACTGCATTTACAACACCATCGAAAACAACGGCCCAAAAAATCCGTCAGACCACATGCCGACCTATGCTGTCAGCTCAGGGGTATTCATATGGTCACCGGTAATGCTATGATGGTTTTCTGCATACTAAAAACAGTATTATGCGGGTTTACGTGGCCGTTCAGTTTAAAATTGCTTTCGTAGGACCAAATGACTTCGTCAGCTAAGTCCGGATCAGCGTCGAGACAGTGTAGCCATTTTTCGCAGAATTCAACACTGCGATCATAATCATCCTCATTCAGAGAATGAATTAACGTCAGTCTAAAAGGTTTTAGACCTAGATTTTTAACAGTCGATTTGCTGATACCGGTTTCAACAGCACAACGGCGAATTGACTTTGTCGGACTATTGTCAAAGTGATGGGAAATATCAGATATCTCAGCATCACAGGATGTCGTCAATTATGGTGTCCGCGTTTTGGCGAATTCGGCTACGGAATCTGTAAGATCAAACCTTTCATTAATTGAGACATACACAAAGCCTAAGCCTAAGTCGGGGGCTACCGACCCCGATCCCTAGCTCTAAGCTGTACTTTTTTTCCTAACATTATAACGTATCGCCCCTCTGGGCTACTTTGGCCGAGTGTTATCAAGATGAATACCGGAACCATTGTTGCGCAACCTCACGGCTATTTTAGTGAACTAAACACAGTCTTGCTGCATTTATTCGATTATCAGTAAGTCGAGTATCAGACAATTTGTTATAGGTAGATATTTATTATATATTCGGCTATAATTGCTGAAAGTATGAGTGTTGTAAGTATATTATGTTGTCTCAGCAATAGTTTAAAGATGGGGCGTTACTTATGGGACCCTCTATACTATCTTACGAAAATATAATGCAGCGGTCTCGTTATATTGCCCCCACTGTTTGGAACATCTAACCCCTCTAGCCGGGACCCTACCGTACAGACAGTCGGGATCACAATTATATCGGAAATCAATTTGTGACTTTATAAGGCACACCTTTAGCTACTACAGTTCTGTTTACAGAGTCGCATACACCTTTAGCTACCATTTCTTCCGACTATGTGTTGTGCGGCTGCAGCGCTCTCAGAGGGTTGGTGCACCACCTGTCAGGGAAATAGGAGCCTCAGGAGAAGGGCTTAACCCCCTCCCGCTATCTATGTATATATCGGGTATACATTAACTTATATGCGTTCAATTTCAGATATTTGAATTTATTTATAAATTCTATGTTTAGATATATAAGTTTTCAGTCAGTCGAAAAACGGTGATTTCGATTAATCGTCCCAAGCTCAAAAATCGGGAATTATAAAGATGTAGAGAAAATTTTGGTACCATTCGACTCAACCCTTCAAGGTTGTTCAGAAAGCGCCAATATGCAATATTATGGCAACTTTTTTACAATTTGATGGATTATCACTGCTCTCTGTATTTTGTAACTGTAATCGTTCGAAATATTTTTTGGGGATAAATGTATAATTCTTTATACTGTTACTGCGACGTTAACGACCATGTATATGGGAAATGTTTGAATCAATCGTTAATGGCAGTGCTATGATTACACTGTGTATAATATTACACGTGCTGTTTAAAAGCTAGCCATTAGCCATTTCATCCTTCCTGGCGTAAAATGACAGCAGCATACCATGTGAAGAGTTGTGTTTGTTGAGCTTGTCGTATGATGTGTATTTGATTGTACGGTTATTTTCTCGTTTTGTGCAGTTCCTTACAGAATCTAGCTATAAGGTCGTAGACAGTTCAATGATATGCCTACGCCGTTTGAATCGGGTACAAATTCCGGGACCGGATTCCGTTTGTCAAACACTACACGGTACACCAATTAATTCGGGCGTTAAAGGCCTAATTTAAGTTTTATCTTGGTGTGACATCTTGGTATTTTTTGGTTGCACTTTGTAGCGATGCGCATTCTGCCGAAGTTCTGTCGAACAACACAGAAAATAATGAAATGAACGTCACAAATACATTTATCGCAATAACTTGTTCCGTTACGACAACTACTACTTTGTAACATAGCTTATATAGTTAAAGCCGTGCATACAAATGTCTGAATGCACGGTTAGCTATATAACAAGTTATTTGTAGCATAGATAACAGTTCGTTCAGAGATTTGTGCGCACGGTAACTTGTTCAAACTCGTGCTGTCGCACTCGATTTGAACTCGTCACAGCCGTGCGTACAAATCTTTGAACGCACTGCTGCCTATGCTACAACTATTACTTGTATTATTTCATATTACATTAATACTACGTATATAATAATAACGCTTGAAAAGTATAAAACCTATATCTAAATCCGACATCGACATCGCATCTTCAGTTACAGGCGAATTTGTAACATGTATTTTATTTTATTGTAATACAACGACAGTTCTTCGTTATATTTATTAATTTTATTTCTATTAGTTTAAAACTAAAATTTTAAAACGAAATACTTCTAATAGAAATGCTATTATAAACTATACATTTTGTATTTTTTTGTTGATCTTAAACGTCCCGAGTCTCTGTTCGCTGTTATAAAGATTTTCATTAGTAAAGTAGCATTTATATAACGTATATTTAGTAAGATACATGTCTAACTTATATTTGAACTGTGGTTTTTGTGTGTCACATAAAAACGTGTGTTTGACCGGTCTGCGTGGTCGTCAATCGGATAACAAACATATACATAGCTGCTCATGCACGCAGCGGCACTTCAACTATGATGTATAGTTTCAGAATACAAATTTATAACGTATAGTGTTCAACTAAACCGTACACACGTGGGGGGTTACCAACCCTGCTTCCCGTCGGCGCGAAGCGATCCTTCCTAACAGGTCGCTCGACCGCCCTCCTTGACAGGCGGAAGAAGCGTCTATTCCTGACAGGCAGCCGAACCCCTGAAAGGTCGCCCAACGTTCCGCACCCGTCGACCAGAATCTGATCCCCCTTTCTCCTCGCGGGCGTGGATACCCCTGGGATCTCGGACCTTGAGTATGTATGATCTAGATGCTGCGCTGGGACCGTTGGGTTCATGGTCACTGGTGATTACTGGTTAACGCGTACAAATCGTTAGCAATACTTAGATACAGCGGATACCTAATAACTCGTTAAATGTTTAATCAATCATAGTTGTATCCTAAGTCAAATAGGACCAATCAATGCTAAAATACAGACGATAAAAGCAAGATTTAGTCTATTTCTGACCCAAAAATGTTTTTGCACGTTGCGACAAAACTAAATCTGCAATTCGGATAAGGACAACAGTAGCTGACTGTCCCGGAAGCGAAAGCACATAGTTAAATCTTGATTGACATAAAGCCATATATTTCAAAGAATAAATGGTAACAGTAATCATACATGAATTTCGGTCCAAAATATGTTTGTCTATTGCTTAGAGCTTCCACGATATTGGGAAAATGTTTGTGATATAGTATACAGCCTAACGGTTCTCATCTTGTCTAAATTTTATCCAAATACCGCCAGTCATTCGTAATTTGTACTAACAACAGCACTACCTACTCGACTTTGATTAAAAAATTCGTTTCCGATATTGATAGCCAGTCAGTCGATACGTTTGGTACAGGCACCAATTCGTAATATTGCTAAATTTCTTATATTTATACAACAATTCTCCAGAATTTTTGTCAAATGAGCCTAAATTTTACCAAATTGCCCAGTATTTTCACGGGATGCCACATCTTCAGGGAGGTAATGTGGCTTTATGATGGAAATTTACCCTGAGCCTCCTGTACGTCTCGCTACCCTATTTGCGCAATTATGCCCACTCCACAACCATCAATGTCTAGTTGTCACTTAGTGACATGCTGCAATGTGGTTCATAAAAGGCATGACTGGTAACGCATATGAAATGATACATTTCTACCCAGCATGTTATTCGTTAACGTCTATATATAGCGATAGTGTTGCTTACCGACGAAGTGGTAGAGTAATTCAATATCTTTGACTAATAAATTCATTGTAAATAACCATGAACATTGAGCAGTGCACGCACGGCTATGCCACGGTTTCCCTGATTAGGTAAATATAAAAGTGCTGAATCGTAAATTTCGGAACACCTGTACTCTTGGCGAGTTATGCGGGATTCACGTTATAATGTCCCCACCACTTGGAACTTATGTACCCCACACAGTGGCAGGCACACCCTAGACTACAGTGTGTCTTAGACACCCCTGTGTTTTTGAATAAAGTTTCAAATAAATTTCAAACAAAGCTAGCTAATAGTTTGGCTTATTTCAGACGGTGTCAATGAACCGTCGTTGCTTTTTCGTTTTGCTGACGGTTTCCGCCACCCCGTGGGGTCATTTTACATAGGGCCTACAGGATACCCTAGAAACACCGCATTGGCAAGCATAAAACACCGAAATACTATATTGCCGAAATGAGGTTTCTAGGGGTGTGCCCGACACCCTCATATTTTGTTATATGGTGTGGGTCTCACTGTCACCGTCTTTACGGTATAGTCTACACTACAGGGGGACAAAAGTTCCAACTGTTGGGGACATTATAACGTGAATCCCACATTAGCTTGTGAATATATTTTTGGATGAAGGAATGTGAAGATGAATTATGTTGCGCGATAAATTAAATTTTATTGATATGCCAGGGTAAAGTTGATAAAGTTTTTCGAAGGTTATTTAGGGATTTTTTGTGGCATCTAGCCTTAAGCAA
>JASANE010027561.1:0-13150 GCA_030248225.1 Trileptium ribeirensis
ACTACGACCTCTTCGGGGAAGTATGAAGACTAGGGGTACTACCCATGCAACGGCCCCAACCAGGCAACTTTTGCACCGACAGGCTAGAGACCGGGTCTTTAGGCCATACGGCGCAGCATCGGACGAGGAAGTAGGGGACGCCTTACGCAGGCCTAGACGCGTGACTTTCCAGAAACCAGAGACAACCGCAGCCAATACTGCGGGAACCTCAACTAGACTAGCTTCTGTCACACGCACACATTCCACTAGTGTCACCACCTCAATGACGAGCGCACCAATACTGACCCCAAGACCACTTCTGACAGGAGAACGCTCGCCAGGCAGAACCATACCATCAACCACGTTCCCACTCTACCCCTCTAGCCAGGAACTGCACCCCGCCGCTTGGCGACAGCGTGTACCTCGACCACCACCCCATGAGGAATCTGAGTCCGACGAATCGGACCCGCAAGTGGACTAACTTACTCGCCACAACGGCACGTACCCCGAGGTAGAACCCAAAATCCCCGCGAAAAACCCAGAACAAGGGTGAAAGTTAAGCCAGACCTAATTTTCATCCATACTATGTAAATTTACCAGAGCTTCCTTCATTTTAGATGCGTCGCAGCTAAAGCCACAGCGATCTCCGTTCGCCCCGCCTCCCACAAGGAGTACTGCATACGCCGGCAGTGTGCGATGGACATCGCTATCCGACCGTTCCCCGAACCCACATGAGCAGCTCACGCTTCTGGGATGCGGTCGAACACAAACGATCCAAACGAACCACGTTGGCAAACGAACATTATCTCCATGGTTGCTTTAAACATAATGGCCGCCAGCTCGGCAGCGCCACCGAGCATTTCTACATAACGATCTTGGATTTATTGGGCTTCGTCACGGTGATCGCCAACATGCTGGACCAGCGAATGTCGCCGACGGAGGTCAAACTACGCAGCGTAGCCCTCCTCCGCTCTCTGTCAGGAAACACCAGACGGTGGCTCCGGTCGTACCAGCTGCACGTAATGCGCCCAATCCTGCTGGCGAAATTCCAGGAGCTCGACTACTGGGAGGAGCTCGACGATTCGGGCCACAAACCGCTCCTTAACGACGCCTTCGACAATTTTTGGGACACGGGTGTCCACCGGAGCGTGTGCGGTGCAGACCAACCGGCGCACCACAACGTGCTGGGACATTTGTTGTGCGACATCCGGTCGTTCCACCGCGACCTTTTCGTGCCGTGGCCGAGAACCATTGTCGTCGGTGACGAGCGCTCTTTGCCACTGTTGGATGTGGCCGACGATCACAACCGGATAACGTTCGTGCGGCCCGGACTTAATATGATATCGCTCATCCACTGGGCGAACGCCTTCCTGACGCCGCAGACGGATTGCGTTATCATCATAGGCAGCTACCGGGACGTTTGGCATTTACCTAACAAAGCCTTCTCGCCTGGCGCCTATCTCAAGCGGATTAAGCGCCACCTAATGGTTCTCGAACAACGTCTCCGGGCAGACTCGGCCGTTGTCATCACCGCACCGGCGCCACACTGGGACGACTTCAGGGTCGACAGTACAGCGTGGTTCGACGAACTAACCGAACGAAGAACGCGGATGGTGGACGGGCATCAGGCGCTCATGAGCGTCATCATGCCAAATTGGCCCGCGGCGCTGAGGGGAATCGAGGCCTGGGATGCAATCCTCCCATTTAATCGGGGCGAAGAGCGCCAACGATGGGCCGAGCCAGTTGTCTCTCCGCCATTTTGGCCGCAACTGTGTGACTGGACTGAAGAACTGATCCGACGTACGGACATGTTTTGGCGCATGGGTGAGGCTCACCTGTTTAACCAAGCTGAGCCCTGGCAAGAGTAAGGCCGTACCAATCGAAACGGGAGAAAAAGCGGGAAGAAGTGACCGTTTTGGGGAAGTAAGGGAGGCGCACAGAGTAGCAGGTACGAGTCGACGCGTAGGTGAGACAGAACAGAAAGATCGAACCAGCGAGCGACTAGCGGAATAGAGCGACTCTACACAACAACAACCCAATTATCTATGTGACTTTATTCTTGCAGCTGGCCAGCACCTCGCCACCGCGACGCAGCGACGAAGCCGAGCAGACTCGGAGGCGATCCAGCGGACGCGTATCGGTGAGTGGGCCATTTGCCCCACCAGAATCAACTTGGTTCCAGCTTCCGGCGATCCCGACCTACCGCGTGGACTTAACCAAGCCATACGTGACATTTCTATTCCACGGTACGGAGTAGCGGGAATTGTCGAATATACACGAGGCACCGACCCCATTCGCACACGATGGCAACACCTTGTCAACCGTCGAAAAGCACTACTAAGTGCAAGTGCTGTCCTTGCTGGAACTAACCGATGCGGTCCGAGAGTTGCTGCGCTTGACCGGCACCCCGCTGCAACTCAAGACGCGATCTCGAGAACTAAAGAACGAGCTCATTGACGGTGTCACCCAGGCCCGTCTCAAGCCGCTCGTCGAGCACATCATGCGGCCAATACTGCTCAACAAATTCGCCATACCGGAATATGCGCGAATCTTGCGACTCACGGACAACCAACAACTGTTGGAGGCCACTACGGATAATTTCTGTGGCGTCGGGCGCACTAATCAGCAGCTGCAGCAGCAGGAAGCCCCGACGCGCTGCCATAACGTCATGGGCAGATTGCTCGAGGAAGTACGAGAATACCGCGCTACTGGCCACGCGCGATGGCCTAGAACAATCGTAGTGAGTGACACCCTGGCGTTACCGATCTTAGAAATGGCCATGGACAACAAGTGGATTGTCAATGGGTGGCCCGGATCAACCATGGTGCGGCTATTGCAGCTGGCCAATGCGATCCTAACCCCGCAAACCAGCTGCATCGTCCTACTCGGCGGGTTTCAATACATCTACCGCAAGGCACCAATGGAACAGCTCCACGCGTCCTTGCCGAACGCCGCCTTTCGCAAATTCAAGCGGCACTTAGGCGTGCTCTCCTGTCGAGTCGCAACCACCACTGCCATTGTTGTGGCTCTACCGGCACCCCGATGGGCTGCCACCAATCAGGACGCTTTATCGTGGACGGCCGAGCTCAAACAACTGATGGCTAACCATCGGCGGCAGCATGACACTTTCCATAACGTTCACATGCCTTCCTGGCCAATCGCGTTCCACAATGCAGACGCGTGGGAACGGGACGAGCCACATATGGAATGGCAGGAAAAGCCGCATGTTGACGAGCCGGTGGTGTCCCATTATTGTCGGCGGAACTTACATGAGTGGGTAAGCCGTCTAGCTAGGGACGCCGAGCTAGGACGCCTAATGCATTGAGGGCAACACCGAACTCGCGAATTTAAGGCGAGAACGGCACTGCGAGCTAATAAGTCCATGCGAGAATTGGCGGAATTCTACGAATGACACCTAAATAGGGCTAATGGCAGCGAGCAGTAGAGAGAGCGAGTGGAAAACAGTCGAGGTGATGTAAAATCCCCTAGGAGGTGATGTCCGAGACTCGATAAATAGGAAGCACTAGCGACATCAACTAATTTAACTGAACCAACCTAACGCTTGAGTTTAATGAGTAAACAAAATCCTCCCCCCAAAATAAAATTTCCAAATTTCATACCCAAGCAAAATTACGAACCAGTTCAATAGTGAAACATTTCCATGATTCTCAAGGGAACTCCTGGGTCAGGCACCCTGGCAGCCCGGACCCTTTTCCGGGGGTGACCAAACTCAAACAAACCTTTGGAGGTACGTGCCACTTAAAATATATATACATATATTTGGTAATCATATAAAATGTGTAATTTGTATAATGAATAATGTGTATAGAAGAAACAACGTGAAATAGCATAACAAGAGATATCACATGAATCTAAACCTAATTTTAACAGCTTAGCCCATAAGGGAAAACTTTGAAAATTTCCGGAAAATAAGGGAGAAGGAGTTTTTCACGTTTTCTTGCGCACATGGGATATCATACAACCAAATCGCCCTTCTACCCTGAAAATTATGAAATTTTTATCGAAATGTAGCGAAATTTACCAAATTTTTACGGAAATTCTGGAAATCTGGCAAATTTTCTCCAATTTTTCCGCAAATTTTCTTAACGCATGATCTTAAACCTTTGAAAATTTTACGTTGAATTTCATAACAATCTTCAAAATTTTCAAGCTAAACCGAATAACGGGCTGTGCATCTGCGGATTTAACGGTGAAATTTCGCACAAACTCATCTTTCCATTCAATTTACACTCTTACCCTAAGTAAGGAGTCTAATAAATCCAAAAAAATTTTAAGAGATGTAACAGCCAGATTTTTATTGAAAGCGATGAAACGCTTGAAACGCATACAAATTTGGAGGGAACGCAGGGAATGGACGACCGGACACCGGTGGAGTGTGACCTCCCTATGAATTGATATAATTGAGTAATATTGTATTGATTATGAAAATAAACAATTGTATTCATTTGTGCTATACTCGTAAGGTCACACTCCACCACCCGAAGGTGCACGGGATGATTTTGGCACCAAATATGAAAGACAGGGACAACAAGTAGGGGTGCCCGGTCGATCCTCGTGAACCAAAATTGTTGGAACATTGTGTGCATAAAATGTTTTGCATATGATATTATACTTGTTGTGCGGTGCCTATGATACGTATTGTGTATGATATATAAAGGGGGAGGGGCATAAATTTGTCAGCATGAGCTCAAAGTTCCGATACTCAGGCCGATCATGTTCGAATAAACCAAATTTTCGGTTAAAGGCAACTGAAACTTCGAACAGAAATTTACTAAGATACTATTTTGGGGTGCGACACGAAAATTCGATTTTTAGGTTTCCTACTAATCTTAGGGGGAGGGGGTGACTAAGCCATCTTAAGGACTTCCTAGGGGTGTCAAATTGGCCAGGTGGGTCAAAAGATTTGGTTCCTAGGGGAACCTAAGTACTTACAGACCCCCAAACGGACGCTAATGGCTCCCTTTTTTTTCCCCAAAAGGACACATAAAATAAATAAAATTCCCCGATTTTTGGAGCCCGGGACACTTATAAACCCTAACTGTTTAGTCGAAAACCGGGGCCGCCCACCCCCACGGATTCGCTCAGGATCCTCTAAACTTAAATGGGACACCAAAATTCTCCGTTTTGGGCGTCTAAATTGGCCTCTAACGGGCCTCTCGTGGGAGATATAATTAAAATTTTACTTTCGCAGCCGGTCTACCAGGGCATGATTCTGGTCCTGCCCCCGACCGCCTGCTGTTTTTTGATCCCGAGATATCGGCAAAAATGTGCCAATATCCCTATGAGAACGACGCCCTGAGCGCCGTTATATTTTGCTCTCAGAATTTTGCCGCACCGACCAGCGGGCGGTTTTGTGTTCCTGGCGAGCCTCGGCGACATATCGCTGTTTGGATACATATTATGTACCGTGGTAAAAGCCGTCGGCGATGTTGTTGATATGTACACACATTAGCGGCGACGTTGTTTGAACTTTGTTTTTAGCTTAGCTGTTCTGTTAAATATATGTTTACGCTATATATGTATATATATGTTTTGTATTGAAGCACTTGCCATAAGGGCTAGCCAAGGAAAAAAGGGGGGCTAGAACTTCGGATATAAAAGGAAAGAGAGCGATTGGAAAACGGGACCAGTCGAGCGGTTTAATCACAAAATTTGACGTGTTTTGCCGGCGGTTGTCGCCGTAGTTTTCTTTGTTCTTTCGCTTTTCCTTTGCTTCTCTTTCGCTTCTTGCCCGGGTGGACTCTTCGGTATGCATACGTGTGGAAGAGCTCCACCCGAGGCTTTTCAATATGAGAGTTTTCGTAGTTATGTTTTAACCAAGGGACGGCCGTTGCGGCCGCTGGGGCGTCTGATGGATGCCCCGGGCCCCCGCAAGCGTCACGCCCGCGCACGAAAATGTAGGGCTATACCAACTGCGAATAAATTCAAACTAAAGGATGTCCCCGTGCTCGACTGGTTCCCCACCCCTCGGTTGTGTTTGTTATGAGCGACCCAGGGGTGCATTGCTCAGGAGTGCTCAGTTTAATGTTAATTTTGGCTTAGGAGTTGTCATCATTGGTGCGGACGATTGAAATTTTTAAGGTGGTTTCAGAAGTTTTTCAGTCCTGACAGTTATGGATTTGGAACTAATTTTGGGCAACGAAAATTTTGGGGTGTGCATTGCCCGGGTGAACTCTTCGACCTGCAGACGCGTGGAAGAGGCCAGCCCGAGGCTTTTCGCATGCTTTGAGTTTTGCTTAGGCATAGGACAGAAGGGCAACTCTTGCGGGTGCTGGGGCGTCGGATGTATGCCTCGTGCTCCCGTAAGCGTCCTGCCCGCGCCCCTAGAATCGGAAAACAGAGTTCTAACAATTTTGAGGAACGGAAAAAGGGGAAAGGGTTAAGCTGTCGAGGCGGTAACAAATTTCGGTGATTCGGCACGAATAATCAGATCGAGGACCGTCGCCCGAGTGGGAAAACAAGTGTGCGAGGGAGTGGATGTGATCTTTTGTCGGCGGCACCGGTTTGGAGAAAACTTAGGTGAAAAGTTTGAACCATTGAAATTGAAAGATTTTCCACTAATTTGGTTCACGTAGGACTGTTGCCGGGTAAAGACAAATGCTCACGCCTATCAAAAATTTTAGGCTGAGGTTTAGGTAACAAGCTTCGGGAAGAGGGTTCGGCATTTCTAAGAGAGCCCAAATGGAGGTCACAGGGTACGATTTCGTCATCCCTAGCGGGGGTTGTGGACTAGAAAAAATCGGTATCACGTTCAAAATTTCTCACACAAATATAGGAAAAGCAGGGCCTCGTGTAGGACGAAGTTGGGACCTTTTATGTCTCATATGTTGTACATAATTGTAATCGTGTGTGCACCCGAGTGGGTGATGTTCATTACTACGTGTTTAAAATTTTGGGAAAAGAGGGAAAACCCCAAAATAAACGTTCACTGTGTATATTCTTTTCAGGCGAATTGGATTTAATGTAAGATTAGGCACGCTCCCCTCTAAGGAATTGCCAACTGCTTCAAGTCACGGCTAGCCAAAAGTTTACTCAAAAGTCTATGTCGAATTCGACTTGCACATAAGGCATAAGATGTAATCATAAAAATAGAGGGAATGACGGGTCAGCCTTATTACCTGTGAGCAGGCTTACGGGATGACCCTCCCTCAGGGGGACCTCCATGCCACTAGATACGTGGGCCAATATAGGGGCCAGGCCGAACACCCTAGTAAACACGCCGGCAGCCTGCTAAGCTAAGCGGTTCCCATCGGTCAGACCGGGGTCCACCGGGGAATCGTGTAAGCCGGGGTTATCCGTGCACCACAGTGAATATTGAGAGTGGTGCAGCTGGGATCCCTTAGGGCCAGAACTTATCCTATCTAGTACATTTATAGACCACCCAATTCCGATATGACATATGACGTACATTATGACGTCTCTGTGCAAATACTTGAGACAAATGTGCATTGTCACATGCCCAGTTACAATTGTAGGAGATTTCAATCTGCCTGATTTAAATTGGCAAAATTATTTATGGCCACATTCCTCCGTGAATATATGTTTTATGGAATGCATTCAAGAGCTAGGTTTGCATCAGTTGGTAAATTTTCTAACCCGGAAAAAAATTGTATAGACCTCTTATTAACAACCTCACCTTTGAAAGTTCCCAGGGTATCTAGTGGAGAACGCTTTGCCGACCATGTGTCAGTTAACTTTAATCTTACTGGTTACTGGTTATATTAATAATGCTTCAACTTGTGAACCTTTATATATGTACGATTTCAACAATGCAAACTTCGAATCCTTTAACAACTTTTTACTTTCAGTTAATTGGGACGTTGTCTTACATGCGGCTTTTACAATTGATGACAAGTGGAACTTGTTCACATCAATATCAGACTAAGCCTGTAGCAAATTTATACCTAAAACGAAATCCTCTTTTTATTAGGAAACTTCTCAAACGCAAAGCTAAGTTGTGGAGAATAAGCTGCCAGACTTCGGATTATGAAAAATATGAAAAACTCAGATCAAAATGCTCTGAAACTATTGTCCGTTTTGAACAAGTTCGTGAAAAGAAAATATTAAATAGTTGTAACCGAAATGGTGTTTTCAGATATATCAATAATAAACTCTATTCCAAAACCGGAGTCAGTGCTCTTGCCACGCCGCATGGCAAACTAACCACTGACGAAAACTCCTGTGCCGACATACTGGCTAACGCGTTTTCGTCAGTATTCAATGAAAATTGCGGACAACTATCTGTAAACCAACATGTCTCAGCCCCAAAAAGCACTCTAACATGGGTCACTTTTTCTCCACAACTCGTGCACAAATTTATGCGACGCCTTAAGCCAAAACATAGCCATTCACCCGATGGCTACACACAGTTCTTGCTCAAGAAACTTCGTGATTAGCTTTGCTTTCCTCTGGCACATATATTCGAGCAATCTTTTGTAAACGGTTGTTTGCCGAAGTCTTGGCTTCGCGCTGTCGTTATTCCCGTGTACGAAAAAGGCGACTCGTCTATTGCATTGAACTACAGGCCAATATCATGGCTCTCTAACTGTTGTAAAATAATGGAATCTATTATACATGACAGTCTTTTGTCATTTTTGCGTTGTAATAATATTTGTCAGAATCAACATGGATTTATCTCAAAGAAATCAAGCTGTACCCAGTCACTTGAGGCAGTAAATGATTGGTCAAATGCTCTGGACATCGGAAAATCTGTTGATATTGCGTACATAGATTTCGCAAAAGCTTTTGACACCATCTCACACGCCAAGCTGCTCCAAAAGCTTTCCGCTCTAGGAGTTGATGGAGCCTATTTCAATGGATTAAAGCATTTCTTCATGACAGAACATTCAGAGTAAAACTGAACACTTTTTCAAAAACCCATAAAGTAGCTTCTAGCGTACCCCAAGGTAGCATTCTGGGACCCCTCTTGTTTCTCGTATATATCAACGAGCTTCATCCTTGTTTTGAACACGTAAAATGCCAATTGTTTGCTGATGACGTTAAATTGTATATAAATATTATAAATAGCGCCGATAATACCGCCACAGAATATCTTCAAAATGCTATCAACTCTTTAGCAACTTGGGCAGATACGTGGCAACTCTCTATTTCTGTCCCTAAATGTAATATTTTGCACTTTGGCAAAAATAACCGTAATGTCCGTTACAACATTAGGGGATCTGGAATTCCTTCTGTTTCCCAATTTGGTGACTTAGGTGTTACGATAAGCAATGATCCAAAATACGAAACTCACTATAATGTCATTGTTGCTAAAGCTTATCGAGTAATTAATATGTTATTTCGCTGTTTTTGAATAGTGATCAGGAATCAATAAGGACGTCCTATTTATCATACGTCCGCCCGTTTATAGAATACTGTAGCCAAGTCTGGTCACCGTGCTATTTGTTGGAAATTGACAAGCTGGAAAAGGTTCAGCGGTATTTTACACGTAGATTAGCGGCCAGAATGGGCATTCAGGAAATGTCTTATAGTGAAAGATTGGCATATTTTAGATTAGAACCTCTGGAGCTACATCGTTTAAAACGCGACCTAATCCTAATATTTAAATGTCTTAAGAATGAGATTAATTGATGCGAAAACTTATTTGTAATGTCCGGTAACACAAGTACGCGCGGCCATCGAAAAAAGCTGCTCAAGCCAAAGTTTCGTTCTAACTCGTTAAAACATAGTTGCTGTAACTCGCTAAAACATGTTCCAGTTAGAACAGTTCATGCATAGAACAAGTTACCCAGTTTTATTGGTTCTGAGCGATTAATCGAAGCACTGTACTCTATAAAATTTTAAGAAACGTTGAACATGCTTAATTTAAACCAATTCTTGCAATTAAAAAGAAACCTTTAGAAATAAAAGCGATATTTACTCCCTTGCAACGTCTTTGTCCTTAACGATGAATTACATTCCTATCTCGTCAGCCAGATATAAGAGGAAATCCCTTCCTGGCTGTAAACCAGTTTATTAACCTTTGTCTTGCACGTATAACTTTATTTGTAAATATATCGTTTGTGGTATATATATTTTTGTTAACTAGTACACTGGCAGTTGGTAAGCCATTGCATAAGTTTCGAGCTCGCTATGACGGCCTTAACGCCTGATGCAAACATCGTTACGCTGACTTTACCAGTTACTAGTATGTGTATGGTTAATAAACGATTTTGTTTGTTTGTTTGTTTCTGTGATCGCCGGCGGTATGGGGATGTCGTTAGAGGGAAGATGAAACTTTTCGTGAGTCAAAATTTTCCCTCGATGTCAATAACTTTCCATTTTTTACCAATTTCGCTTAATTGTTGTTCATCGTCCCTGGATTTTTTCGAGAAGCATAAATTCTCCCAACGCCTAGGGGGATGGCGAGATACAGAGAATCAGGCTAGCCGCCGGGTGGTGGGGGAATTGGCCGGCGATGCCACGAGGAGTGTGAGAAATAAGTACTTCTCTGTCAATGAGCATATATACACACAGTCATAGGTATCACATTTCGAGAAATACGATCTGTGGCCCAGGTATTAGCGATAAGTTTTCTTTTTGCCATATAAATTAATAGATCCGGTCAACGTATGACTTGGATCACAGATAGTGTAAATAATAAAGAAATATGGTGAACCCTTACATTCATTTCAGTGCATGTTAAGGCGAACTAAATGCGTCCACTGCAATCTCTATATAAATCGCATATGAAATCTGAGCTTAAATTTGGTGGTTGTGCAAATTCCTGACTCGAATATGACGTAATGGATAACCGCCACTTAGTCTCTATACTGTTGTGACATTTCACACCACAAGAATTTCTTTCCTACTACCTGGACAAGTCGAAACATAACGTTACTGCGGTTGGGTATTAGAGGTAAGAACGAGCCGGTATTTTTGGCCCGACCCTGTTCGTTCAAAATCGAGTTCGACGCTCGGCGCTATAAAAAATTCGGCCCAACCCGTTAGTAATCAGGTATCGTCCCACCCGGCATTACAACATTATCACCTATAGAATGCACTTAGCGTAGTTGCGTTTTCCTGGCCTGTGGAATTCTGCTGCATGGTAGTAACTGATAGAATGGAGAAGAATATGGGTTTAAAGGTTGTCTATTTATAATCTAAACCAGCAGCGTGTTGATCAGTGTCAAAAGTCACCCGTCAGTCAACGTTCAGTATAAATATAATACAATAAAAGTTAAATAATAACCACAATGCAAAATTCCTAAACCCAGTTTGCTAAGTACATCACAAAATTGATATCTACAAAGCAAAATATCAAAGCTACCGCATATGCTTGACCATATCTCGTGTCAACCATTCAACAAAAAATTGCACGGAAACTCAATATCCGGTTTCAATATTTTGGTTTACGTAGTATTAATTTTTCTGGAAACATTGATCTTATTCGAATTCATTGTATTTTTGAGACGAAATCAGTTATAATGAAGTGCTGCGGTAGCATGCAGCATAGCGCATGCATTAGATACACGTATGTTGCATAATTTGACTCTTCAATTTTTGTGCTTGAACTGGTCGGAAAACTTCCAGCTATTTTAGACAATAGGAGGCCGGACCGGATTTCAGGGCGACGCTCCCGATTCTCACCTCTAGTGGATTTTCAGCCATGGTGTTAATCAGGTGATGTTTGTTGTCTTTAAAAGCAATTAGGTACACAATAACAAACCATTCGAGAAGTTACAGCTTGAAACTGTACCTACTAGCTGTGAAATCATTCTGGGTCAATTGTAGCTTAGCAGATATATCCTGAGGCTTGGATAAGTTACTTGATTTGAGATTACAAGCCCAAGGCGGTATATAATATGATATTTATACTACAATTGGAGTTTTGAGCGGTAAAGGCAAGAAAAAATGAACATAAATTCATATATTTGGCAAATATATTGGAGACATTGCCAGAAAATTTCGCCGGAAAGCGCCATCGACTTGTAGGGGTATACTCAAAGATCAATGTGGCGGTTGCAAGTTGAAGTAAACTGGGTACTGCAATCCAAACTGGAGAAACGGTCCCAGTCCCCTCACCGGCAACGCCCCTAGTGTTATTCATCGTACATAATTTTGTCTGATTAGTAGTATGCTGCTGGCTATTCTTTTCTTTGCACAGATTATATCTTCGGATCACATTCGAGAGCACTAATTAGGGTTTGCTATATCTTGATACCAATATACCAAATGAGCTGTCGAAATGTTTATATATAGTGTAGATGGAGAGAACATCGATCATTGATAAATCTTCTCATTTAATTAGTATCATAACGAATTTTGTACCCATAAATAAATCAGTCAATAAATCTAAATATACAAAATATATAGTTACCTCTCTCACGCGATTCAGAATTTCCACGATCTCGTGTGGGGACTATGTTCAGACATCTTGTATCAGAAAAACCATCGAAATCGGCATTGAGTCCAATTGTAAATCAGCAGACGGTGAAATTGCAAACATCGAAAGCTACATATTAAAACATAGAGCGAAGGTGTACTGGGGCCTTGATACCGCAGGCAGTTTTGGAATGTACCTACCCCCTCTAGTTGGCATCTGTAACAAAAGGGATTTTCAACATACAACCGTCAGATCATATGTTTAACTGACCCCAGCTAGAGTTTTTTGGCAACGCACCTGTATTAGGATTTTATATAATGCAAACAATTTTTAACACCCATTTGGTGTATAAACACTAATTTTATCGATCGAATTTAAATAACCACAATATCCTACCATCTTTACGTTGTCAAGTTGTAAGCATTGCAACACTTTGGCTTTGTGCTGTGTCTAACTCCAGGAAATTGATACGATAGTTTCTGGCTAAATCATTTTGTGGAATCAAACTGCGATCAATTAGAATTTTTTAACCGTAATTTCTTTCGTAGATAATTTTATCGCATCTGAATCGATCCTATGGTTTAGTTGTTTTTTTCTGAAGAAAAACGGTTTAATCAGGCGTCGACACGGGGGCACTGGAGCCCATGCCCACCAGTGTCCCTCCCACTCCCAGTTTACAACTGAAACATTTTATCGACGTGATATCATTAGATTACTATGTTGAGTTGACCCCCATAATCAGTGGGTGCCGTCCTTGTTGAAATTTTCTGGTAACTCCCTTGTCCTTGATTCAAATTTAGTAAATTAATACTGCTCACAAAATAT